>JAZHYW010032301.1:0-54306 GCA_037355805.1 Ixodes ricinus | reverse complement strand
AAAACAAGTCATCTAAGGAACACATAAATGACAAGCATCGTTATCGCTCACTTTATGGAAACTGAACAGTATATCACCAACAAAATATAACAAGGTGAGTCATGCACATAAAATAAACCAAAGATGAACTCTGAAGGTTTTATGTATAATACAGCGCTTTATTCTGATTTGGAAGCTTAGACGAATTTTATATCACTGCCTACCAGCAGTTGCTCTACATTCTTTCTTAAATAAAAGGAACGATTTTGCATAATTCATAGAGGGCATGTTAATTCTGCCTTCCGTAACTTGTTCTTGTATACGGTTCCTTCTTTTAACATGACAGAACGGGTACAATTCTTCTGTTGCGACTGGGGTGGCGTATAACATTTTCGATAAATTAATTGAAATAATTTGAAGTAGTTATGTTGATTTGCCTTTAAGATCTTGTATTTAATAAAAAGTGGTTCCGTCCGCAGTTCTCTTATTCTCTCCCTTCAGTTTTCGAATATGCGTAGATTTTTTTTGTAGAATTAGTAATTTATAGTAATCGGATACTGTATTTGTTCCCCATATAAGAATTCCATAACACTTTTGAAAAAAAATAAGGAGTATACAATGTTTCAACTAACCACCTCGGCACAAGGCTTGCCACCCTATAACTACAGCCAAGAACTCGTGATAATTCTGAATTTAGTTTACTTACGTGTGTATTCCATTTTAGCTCTAGGTTAAGCCACACACCCAGAAATTTTTTCTCGGTTACTTGATCTATTAATTCGCCTTCAAACGTAATCTTAAGGAAGTTTGTAAGACGTTTTGTTGCTGGTTTAGAAATAACAATTTTTTTGCTTGTGTTTAATTGCAAACCATTGAAACTCAGCCATTTTGAAAGATTTAAATGATAGGCGTTTGCCCTTCCCTCCAGACATTCCGGAGGTGCTTCACTAAAAAAAAGATATTAGTTTCATCTGCATACATTATTAATTCTGGGGAACCAGAAATGCTTACGATATCATTTATATAAACTAGGAAAAGTGAAGGCCCTAGTATTGAACCCTGCGGGACACCATGACGCGTTATTTCCTTATTTGATTCGAAACTGTCAATTTTTACGTATTTCTGCCGATTTGTTAAATAGCTTTTTTAGTAATGCGAGCGCGACCCCGTGGATGCCGTAGTGTTCTAGATTTCTGAATAAAATAGTATGCTGAACGGTGTCGAATGCTTTCCTCAAATCCAGAAACAGTCCGAGTGTAATTAACTTGTCTTCAATATTTGCAACCAATTTCTCTTTTATGTCCAGAAGAGCCTGCTCTGTAGATTGTTCCTTTTGGAACCCGTATTGGGCGGTGGATATTACACTATGCTTTGTCAAAAAACTTTCTCGGCGGTTTTTTATTACGCCTTCAAATATTTTAGAGAATATTGTCAGTACAAAAATGGGAATATAATTTTCTATATTTTTGGTACTACCGCACTCGTAATCTAAGAGTTACTTTAGCCAGCTTTAAATCAGTCGGAAAAATACCGCTTTCTAATATGCTATTCGCGAGGTGTGATAGTATAGGGCTAATAATTCTAGCTGCATGCTCGAGTGGTTGAGCCTTCAAGTCGTCGTCGTCACCCGCTGCTACGTCTTTCTTTACTTTATCAATGAGTGTTTCTATTTCATACATTGTTGTCGGGAAGAACATTATTCAATTTGTTATCTTCGTCGTTGTCATTCACGTCAAAGTCGGCATTTGTATTGCCTTCTGATACCATACTTCCTCCGATATTTATAAAATGCTTGTTCATTTCGTTTACCATTTCAATGCCCGTCACCTCGTTCCCTTTAATTAGGATTTCCTTCACTGCACTTTTTTTTTTCAGGTTTGCTACACTATTAAAAACTTCCAATACTTTTCTTTGGTCATTGTGAACAGACATAAATTTTTTTGGTAACATTTGCGTTTGGCCGCCTTCAAATCCGAGTTTACTTTATTCCTAATTGTTTTTTAAAATTCTGTAAGTACGTTCAGATCACGGGAACGCAAGAATGCGTGAAATATTTTATTATTTTTATATATTTTCTTTACCAAACATGCAGTTACCCAGGGTTTCCTAATTTTATTACTTTTTTGTTTTGATCATTTTAAAGGAAAGGATGCGTCATAAGCAGCTTTATACTTCCGTTGAAAGATATTAAATGCTGAACAAGGAATTATCCTCTGTGAACACTTCTCCCCAATCTGTTTCTTCTAAAAGGCAAGTAAAAGTATTCATCGTTTCATCGTTTATATTTCTGTAAAAAAGTGTATCAGTTTGCTTTGTGTTGTTGTGCATGAAAGGGCACAGGCTAAAAATACGAAGATAGTCATTGATGTCCTCTATGAACGCACCGTATATTAGCTTATTTGCAAGTACATTTGTAACACAGATGTCAATTGAAGTTGCACTTTTTTGACTCACCCTGGTAGGCAGCGTTATTTCGTTGTTACAGGCATATTGATTTCAAATATCCCGAAGCTCTCTGGCGTGTCCATCATTAGCAATTGTATTAAGATTGATATCTCCAAGTATCAGAAATGGTAGAGAAAATTCACCCAAAAATTGTAGCAAGTTATCAAACATTTCTAAAAAGTCAGTAACATTGCCAGGAGGTGGCCTATAAGCAGTTGCAATATACACAGACTCTACTTGGCAACTCGACACTCAATATTATTATTAATTATTTAAAATCTTCTGTCTTCTGTTCGAGTTGCGAGTGATAATCAATGAGTTTTTGTATATCCGTGTGTAACCAACATTGTCATGGCAATACTGTGCGTTGTGAACGAGGCTTGGAATTTTCGACGATATCAGCGTGTGTTTCGAGTGTTTGGGGTGTAGTATCAAGACGAGATGACGTAAGGACGCAAGTTGACATTTTGTTTTACATTGTATAGTTGAAGACAATTGCTTCAGCGATTAAGGTACAATCAATCAATCTGCTGATCGTCAAGTTTTAACGTTGACATGAATTGTAGAATTTTACGAAGGGTGCCAAATAACTGTGATCTTCGATGCGCCCTTGTCCTTACCCCGAGCGTGAGTCTGCTTTCGAGGAACGTCTAAAGAGGCTCGAAATATCACCAAAAAAATCATGTCAACTTTTTAAAAGGGGTAGAATGCCCGTATATATAAAAATAAGTATATTAGCATAAATTAAAGTCAAACAACAAGACAAATATTATGCTAGGTAAATTTGTTTTGTGCTTTATGCGGATAGAATTTAGTCGACATTCGCTTGTGGCCGCGAAAAGAAAAAAAAAGGTTTTGAATTTAGTAAGAGTAGTATAAAGTGTTTGGTGCTTTTGTGGGCTTTGGGTACTCTCGTCAATAGCAAATTCACGAGTTTTTAGCATATAAGGATAACCGTCATAATGCTCTGACTATCGGACAGAAACCTATTAGTTCGGAACACCAAATGCTCCACGTCCACCGATGTCACATCAGATATTACAATAGAAAAACTTGCGTCACTCGCACCATTCTACGAAGTGTTTAGGGGTGAGGCAAACACACAGCTGCACCGAAGTGGAGCGGGTAGTTGAGTCGACTTTCACAAATAACAACAGCGGAACGTTTATTTTTGATGTAAGATTCATTCCATGCGCGGTTCAAATTACCTTCTGAGGAATGAGAAAAATTAAAAAGATCCGTACACTGCTAACATCATTTATTGCTTAGACGATCAATGATTATTTGCATTTTTTAAACCTCGAGAGGAAGAAAACAGAAACACAAGACAACAGGAATTTGTGTTGTCCTGTCCTTCTGTTTCCCTTCTCTCCCTGGTTAAAGAATGTCAGTTCTGAGCTGCTCACCTGGATCCTTCCATTAATTTCAAGAATATCAGTACCCTCAAAATGACGTGCATCAAATGTCGAGGAGCAGTGTACGCAGTTGGAGGTTGGGTATTGTACGTTCAAGTTGATGTTTTTATTTGCTGTGTTTAAGCTCGCTGTATGCGGTACGTTCAGTTGCTGATATTATAAAAGTGTTACGCGACTTCTAAGCGTGTTCGTGTGAAATACAAGCTTCAAGTGTTATAGCTGAAAGAGCACAAACTTTTCGTGGCCTATAAATTTGACAGTACCCAGCGCCACTCACCCTAGTTATTTATATATATTTTTCTTAAATCTACAGTCTGCTGTCAATCAATTTAACATTAGTTCACGCTTCGGAGTATTTACTGGTCACTGAGGAATGAGTGAGTAGACTGCTTTGAATTAGCTTCTTGAAAGTGCAGTTTGGGTTTTGCGAATGGTTTGCAAATCCTGTGTTATGTGCGGTGCTCACGATTGCACTGTGGTTCGGTGAATATCAATTGAGAGAAGTGAAAAGCGCGAAGTGACCTGGTTTTGGTTGACGAAAATAATCCCCGGAGAAGGGGAACAAGAGGGACAAAGGAGAACACAAATCTCTAAACACAGCTAGGTGACTGGTGAGCTACCGAAAAAATCCGCCTGGTCCATGTATCGAACCCGGGACCTCTCCATTACAGGTGGAGCGCTCCACCAACTGAGCTAACCAGGGGTTAGACGTCAGTAGAGCAAACGGGTTTTATCAGCCGCCACTAGTCGAACACCCACAAGGGTGAAACTTGCAGTTTAAGATTTTAATTATAATGCAATTAAATGCAAAGTTGTAAGCGAACTGGACAAAAATGACGAAAATAATCCCTGGAGAAGGGGAACAAGAGGGACAAAGGACAACCACAAATCTCCAAACTCAGCTAGGTGACTGGTGAGCGACCGAAAAAATCCGCCTGGTCCGGGTATCGAACCCGGGACCTCTTTATTACAGGTGGAGCGCTCCACCAACTGAGCTAACCAGGGGTTAGACGTCAGTAGAGCAAACGAGTTTTATCAGCCGCCACTAGTATAACACCAACAAGGGTGAAACTTGCAGTTTACGGTTATAACTATAATGCAATTCAATGCAAAGGTGCAAGCGAGCTGGACAAGACTGACAAAAATTTTCCCTGGAGAAGGAGAACAAGAGGGACAACCTGCAATGGAGAGGTCCCGTGTTTGATACCCGGAACAGGCGGATTATTTCGATCGCTCACCAGTCACCTGGCTGTGCTTGGAGATTTGTGTGTCCTTTGTTCTTCTTGTTGCCCTTCTCCAGGGATTATTTTCGTCGTTATTGTCCAGCTCGCTTGCACCTTTGCATTTAATTGCATTATAATTATAACCTTAAATTGCAAGCTTCACCCTTGTTACTGTTAGACTGGTGGCGGCTAATAAAACCCGTTTGCTCTACTGACGTCTAACCCCTGGTTAGCTCAGTTGGTGGAGCGCTCCACCTGTAATGGAGAGGTCCCGGGTTCGATACCCGGACCAGGCGGATTTTTTCGGTCGCTCACCAGTCACCTAGCTGAGTTTGGAGATTTGTGGTTGTCCTTTGTCCCTCTTGTTCCCCTTCTCCAGGGATTATTTTCGTCATTTTTGTCCAGCTCGCTTGCACCTTTGCATTATAATTATAACCTTAAATTGCAAGCTTCACCCTTATTGGTGTTAGACTGGTGGCGGCTGATAAAACCCGTTTGCGCTACTGACGTCTAACCCCTGGTTCGCTCAATTGGTGGAGCACTCCACCTGTAATGGAGAGGTCCTGGGTTCGATACCCGGACCAGGCGGATTATTTCGGTCGCTCACCAGTCACCTAGCTGTGCTTGGAGATTTGTGTGTCCTTTGTCCTTCTTGTTGCCCTTCTCCAGGGATTATTTTCGTCATTCTTGTCCAGCTCGCTTGCACCTATTATAATTATAACCTTAAATTGCAAGCTTCACCCTTGATTTACTGTAAGACTGGTGGCGGCTGATAAAACCCGTTTGCTCTACTGACGTCTAACTCCTGGTCAGCTCAGTTGGTGGAGCGCTCCACCTGTAATGGAGAGGTCCCGGGCTCGATACCCGGACCAGGCGGATTTTTCGGTCACTCACCAGTCACCTAGCTGTGTTTGGAGATTTGTGTTGTACTTTGTCCCTCTTGTTCCCGTTCTCCAGGGATTATGATCGTCATTCTTCTCCAGCTCGTTTGAACCTTTGCATTTAATTGCATTATAGTTATAACCTTAAATTGCAAAACTGACGTCTAACCCCTGGTTAGCTAAGTTGGTGGAGCGCTCCACCTGTAATGGAGAGGTCCCGGGTTCGATACCCGGACCAGGCGGATTGTTTTGGTCGCTCACCAGTCACCTAGCTGTGTTTGGAGTTTTGTGTGTCCTTTGTCCCTCTTTTTCATCTTCTCCAGGGATTATTTTCGTCATTCTTGTCCAGCTCGTTTGCACCTTTGCATTTAATTGCATTATAATTATAACCTTAAATTGCAAGCTTCACCATTGTTGGTGTTAGACTGGTGGCCGCTGATAAAAGCCGTTTGCTTTACTGACGTCTAACCCATGGTTAGCTCGGTTGGTGGAGCTAACCAGGGGTTAGAACCCGGGACCTCTCCACCTGTAATGGAGAGGTCCCGGGTTCGATACGCGGACCAGGCGGATTTTTCGGTCGCTCACCAGTCACCTGGCTGTGTTTAGAGATTTGTGGTTGTCCTTTGTCCCTCTTGTTCCCCTTCTCCAGGGATTATTTTCATCATTCTTGCCCAGCTCGGTTGCACCTTCGCATATCATTGCATTATAATTAAAAAATTTGTTTTGGTTGTCTTTATTGAACATCGAAGTATTGAATACGAGACCACTGAGTGATTGCGTTCAAAACGCAAGTAGCCTTACCTGCACGGGAAGTCGTCTTCAGGTTTAAATGCAGTTCGTAAAAAGCTCGTTTACTCTGTTGTTTCTGCTCCTCCTCTCGTTCCGAAAGCAATGACTTGTTTGCCTAAAAACAAAGCGGTCGATTGCTGCCTCTATTGAAGACTTACTGTTTGATGTTAGCTTGGTCCGGGGGGGGGGGGGGGGCGGTTGACACCAGTGACGCAATGTTTTTGACAGTCCGACACCTACTCAAACTATTTGCGGTTCAATCGTTGCAGCCTTGCGTGCAAAGAGCAACTATACGCCTATCGCTCTGGTTAGGTCTTGTTCAGCTCGAATCGCTTTATTCATGGCAATTATAATGACCTGCTGAAAAGACAGAAACTTTGCTGCCCTGCTTTCCAAGCTGAAAATGTTCTCCCTTTCTGTAGGGACATGAGTTACAATTGCGTTCCTCCATGCGGGAAGGACGTTTTTTTCTAAGATTTGGATTTTTCAGTGTTATTAAGACCCTAAATTTCCAGGCAAACACCATATTATGGCCCAAAGAACTGTGCTACTTGGGTGTGCATGGAAAAGCCTCGCGAGCTAGGTAAACAGCATGACACTCTTATGAAAAACAAGCGTTAGCCGCTTTTTTCTGCTTTTCTCTTTAAATCTAAAACTGGGATGCACTATATTACGTTGATACAAAGTACTCACTAAGCCCACTAACCTAAGAGCTAAGGTTGGTTCCTGACAAAACCCTTCAATTCGGATTTGGAGAAATCGCCTATGCTGTGCACGCGTTTTACAATGGCGTGTAGTGTGCGTGCGAAGGCTCTGACCCACGAAAAAACGCAGGTCCCGAGACGCGCACCTACGGGTTCATTTTTAGAATATTCCCCAAGGAATAAAGCAACTAGAGCCCTACTCTCAGAATGTGTAGTCTCCTTCACTTCGTAAACATGGTGTCATTATAAATATTATTAGTTTCTAAATTAACTAAGAGTGCTTTCCTCTTATGTACTCTCTACGGACGTACTATACAACTTCTACACTTAATGTCTACATCTAGACGACTGCATTAAATTCGCTATAAAGGCGTAGATTGCCAAAAAAAAATAAGATAAAGTTCTAAACGACTCTTCAGTGAACACATACGCTACACATGCAAAGGAGGGAGGAATATATTCTTAATAGCGAGCAAATCAAGAACAAAGAAGCCGGTCTTCAATTCCAAAACTTACCCCTGAAATTGACATCTAAAGTCGACGTATAAAAGGTTCAAGGTTCAAGGTCCCTATTGAAAATTCTATCAAGATACGTAATTTGGGACACTGACTGCCAGTCAGCAGCCCTGGTGGAACGTTCCCTGATGGTCCATCAGATGACGTCTGACTGCCAGTCAGCAGCCCTGGTGGAACGTGCCCTGATGGTCCATCAGATGACGTCTGACTGCCACTGATGGAATGTCCCAAATTACGTATGTGGTGGTCTTTGATGGAATGTACCTTCCAAATTTGCGTTTTTCAGGTAAAAGGGACCCGTACGAAAATGTCCGATACAAGCCGGAATGAAAAATGCCGGTTCCGCCTAGACCCAAAATTGGGGCACCAGATCGTATCCACCCTGAAACCGCGCATTTCCAGCCCCAATTTTAGACCCAGGCGGTGCACCGCCGGAATTCCCGCGGCGCTCACCACTGGACTCTACAAAAGAATTTGGTGCTATGCCCTTAAGCGGGTTTCACATGCAGCGATTTTGGCCCTAGAGCGGCGCGATTTCTGCCGTCGCGGCGCTCGTGCCGCTCAACCGCTGGTGCTGGCCAGAGCGCCGCGACGGCAGAAATCGCGCCGCACTAGGGCCAAAACCGCTGCATGTGAACCAGGCTTTAGCCGTTAAAACCGAGAGATCGTCGCGATTTCAGACCCAGGGGGACTGGGTCTGAAATCGCGACGATCTCTCGGTTGTAACGGCTAAGGGCATAGCACGAAATATTTTTGTAGAGTCCAGTGGTGAGCGCAGCGGTAATTCCGGCGGCGCACACGGTCGTCCAGGCGTCGTCACCAAACACGGTGCACGGAACACACACACAGCACGCACAAGCACAGTATCCAGTGTTGAGTGCATCGGGAAGTTCCGTCGGGCAAGCGGTATCCGAGTTGTCCAAGTATTGGAGAGTTTTAGTAGATCGTGTTTTCAGGCCACGCTAATCGTAGCGGGAGCTCGCGCTGCCACTTCGATGCATGCTCTGAAGCGCGCGCTCGTAGCGGTAGCGGGCCTTTGAAAACGATCTACTAAAACTCCCTATTGTCACCAAGCACACCAGCGCATCCAGATGCCGAGCCAAAGATGCCGAGCCAAACTGCAATGGGTCGGCAGCTTCGCACTTATACAGATTCAAAGCCGAGGTCAGTGGGTATCCATCCAGGACAACGATAGGCGCGTCAGTATCCGTGCGCCCGCAGCGCGAACGTCGCCGCCGGGCGAGCGCCGGCCGGCAGACCGACGCGAGCGCAGAACCTAAACTCTCGAAGCGCTGCCGCCCACTGCAACAGACAATGCAAGGCGCGTGTCGTCACCAAACACGGTGCACGGAACACACACACAGCACGCACAAGCACAGTATCCAGTGTTGAGTGCATCGGGAAGTTCCGGCGGGCAAGCGGTATCCGAGTTGTCCAAGTATTGTCACCAAGCACACCAGCGCATCCAGATGCCGAGCAAAACTGCAATGGGTCGGCAGCCTTTCGGACTCGGCCCAAGTAGCACCCAATGTCGTGCGAACGTTCCCTGGGTGTTCTGAATGTTGAAGGAACGTCAAAACACCATTCGGAACGTTCTAGAAACGTTCGTATGCGAACATTCCCTACAAAGTAAGCTGCTCAACATTCTAGGAACGTTCGTTGGCGAACATTCGTACGCACAATGTTCTCGGAACATTCGCCTTCGAACATTCATATGCGCAACGTTCTTTGAATGTTCGCTTGCCAACATTCCTAGAATATTCGCAGGTGAAGCCAACTTTACGGAGCTCTCACGCAGCCTGTGGTTCGAAACACCATCCACTATCATTTGTGCCAAAAATATGCAAATTAAGTGGCGTTTCTGGAAACTTAGCATAAGGGATCAGTTTTATCTTGTATGAGTCTACCGAGGAATGTGATATAAGGTGTAGGAGAAAAGCAATGGTTTTCAAAACTTGATAATAAACTTGGCACTCACTGCGTATGTAGATGTGCAGTTTTGAATAGACCCGATTTTTATCATGAGAGGTTCAAAACTTTGAAAACGGCTATATCCTGCAGTCGAATGTGGGATGCCATGTGTATCTGTTCTTAAGCTCGGAGTGAGTAATCGGTTTTGTATGCAGCACCTTTCGAATGAAAGAACTTGACAAGGGTCAGATAGGAGTAAATTGTCGTTAGTACGTGCTTAGGCTAGTGTGCCAGGAGAGCGGGAATCTTGTTCCTGCGCCTTGTAAAATATATTCGATTAAAAATATTAATCGCACTGTGAGCGAGCTTTACCACATCCATATAGACGCTTTACACACGCGCCAGAATACAGCCGCCATTGCTGACCTTCTCTTGTTTGACCGAGATACCGAGCCACTGAAATAGACCATTTGCTGTATTACCCAAGCATCAAGGAGAATGCAGGGATTGGTGTTCCACGCGCCGCACGTGCTGGCGTCAAGAGTATTAACTTTTCTAAAGCAAATACCTAAAACAAATGGCATCTTGCACGCGCGTTCGGCAACGCTTTATTTTGGTTATTTACTTCGAATCTTTTATACAGGGAAGGCGTGCGCGTGCGGCGCGTGGAGACACCAATCCCTGCATTCTCTTTGATGCTTGGGTAATACAGCAAATGGTCTATTGGTGTGGACGAGCCTTCACAAAGGCCAATGCTGGGGAGAAAGGCAGAATAAAATCTAAGATGGTAATAACCTGGCCTGCTATGGTGATAATGAAGTGAAGTGAACGTAATAAGGGGAAACAAAAACTGAAGGTCAGTTATGGCGGCGCCCATGCACAGCTGCTGCAAAGCGTCTATATGTAGTATGGCTCATTGGTGCTGTGGCGAGATGTTTCGGTGGCGCCCTCGTTTGGTTACCTTTTCGTGACGTTATTACCTTGTGAACAACAAGTTCGATGGTGTTTCGTGGAAGCCTGAAATCATAGCGCTCTCCGTCTAAATTGATTGAAGTTCTGACATTCCTCTTACTTCCGTCGATGATACATCCTTTGCTGACGTCATAGTCTGCATTCGGCCAATTGTGGTTTTTCTTCTTTTCTTCAGAATAGATACCTGCAACTACCATAAGCATTATTCCATGAATGTTGATTTACTGTTCTGAGAATGTTCTGCAAACATTAGTCTGCTTTTCGAAACATTCTTAGAATGTTGTGAATGTTTATTCAATGTTCTGTCAACGTTCTCCGAACGTTTCGTGGAGAATGTTCCCCAGATGTGATGGATAAGTCTCTACGCTACGTTCTAAGAGCGTTCTGAGAACGTTCCCAGATACATTCGCAAACGTTCCGAGAACATTGCAAATGTTCTTGCTAATGTTCTTGGAATGTTCTTAGAATGTTTTTGTGCTACTTGGGGGGGGGGGGGGTCCGGTCGCGATCGGCGAGGTCTGGTCGGCGAAGCGCGGAGGCGTCCTCAAAGCCTGCGCACACACGTCGCCTCTGGTCCAGAGTGACC
This sequence comes from Ixodes ricinus, assembly GCA_037355805.1. Taxonomy (NCBI): domain Eukaryota; kingdom Metazoa; phylum Arthropoda; class Arachnida; order Ixodida; family Ixodidae; genus Ixodes; species Ixodes ricinus. Next base: position 42,885 of record JAZHYW010032301.1, on the reverse strand, counting down.
CGGGGCCCGGCCTGGAGCACTAAACGCTTGGGTTCTGATGTTTCTTCCGTCTCGTAACTTCTTCCACAGCACCGAAGATAGCGGGCACGAACTTTACGTTCACTAAACGCGTCGAAATGCCTCCACGTGCGACGAACCGGAAAACGTCGTGCGGCTGGTGCCGGAACTGCATAACTTCGAGCTTTGACACGGCGTGGCGCCACCTTCTAGTCCGCATTCATGTAAACGTTGCCGCGTCGGCTTCGTTCGAAGAATGAGTGGAGTCGATGCGCTGAAGTCGCTTTCATGCAAACGAGGCTATAGTCGGAACTCACGACAGACTGGGTCTTGTCGAGGAGAAATTCTACTAAAACATAAAACATTGTAGAGCCCGGGCTGGATCGACAGGGTGGCACAAGCGCGCAAACAAAACGAGTTGAGAGCGATCGTTCATGGAGGCTCGGCGAAGCTTCTATGGACGAAGCGAAAGTGGCGAAAGTGGAAAGTGGCGTGTTTGGCGTGCTCGGCATGTTAGGCGTTTCGGCGGGCTTCTGATCAGGGTTGTCGGGTGCCTTGCTTGTCATATCTCTAACATCAGCGGTTTTATGGGCTCACGTTCCGAAATCGTTTTCTTGTGCATAGGTTATTTTTCGTATTCATAGATTTGACGAAATAGTGGTATCCGAACCAGTGGCGTAACTAGATAAAACGGCGCCCATGGCAAAGGAAATTTGCGCCCCTCATAGCCCATGGCAAATAAAATTTCGCGGCCCTCGCGTAGCCCCGCTGCCATTGTTTTCCATCGGGCACATGTGGGGTGGACTCGGCTCGGCGCCCCCTCCCAAGTGGCGCCCGGGGCACTTGTACCCCTGCCCCCCCCCCCCCTAGTTACGCCACTGATCCGAACGAACTTTACGTCCTTTGACCGTACGTCTGTCTGCACGTCAAAGCTTTTTGACGTACAGTCAGAGACAATCGATGTACACTCAGAATCGCCACCAAGAAATCTTGACGGCATTTCGCGGCGGCCGACTGCCACCAGGAAACCATCAGAAAGCCGACAAGCGGAGTCTGACTGGAGTTTGACTGTCGGTCAGAGTAACTTGTTGGCCAATCGGACGTGCTTGACGTACAATCAGGCACAGACAGGTGTCCACTAGAAAACATCGACTGCCAGACAGCGTTACATTGATGGATTGTTCCTTCGGGGTGTTTTATTGGCTAAACATTGATCATATAGCCGAGAGCCTGAGGTAACCAAAAAGGCAGAAGCCCGTGCAGCAGTGTGCTGCTTACCTCCTCGACTGTATCAACAGGAAAAGTAGTGATAAGGAAACAATGTAGTTAAAATAATAAAAAAGTATAAAAAAACTTCCGCTTTCGGAAATTCCCCCTAAATTACACATAATAGACACCAGACCTTTTGATACCCATCTGGGACATGGTAGATGTCAGAATTACGTCATCATGTACTTTCCGGACGTTGTTGGGTGCTATATTTTACACGCTGAAACGTCTGAAAGGGGGCGTCTATATCTAAGGAGTGACCTGTATTGATTGAATGGTGTATTAGTTGGCATTTATTGTAAGTTTTTGGTGGTGTAAAAAAAGATCCCACTAATGCTCATATAACCTTCCATTGGTAAGAGGATTCAAGAGCTTTAAGTAAGCAAGACACTCCCTGTCAAAACGTCCACTTTTTTGTTTTGTTTCAGGTAGCAGTAATTAAGGGCACCTTATGATCACAACATGTCTGCAGATGCCAGTCCTAAATAATTTTGTTGCAGCTGAATATAGTTTCTTGAGTATCCTTAAAATCAAAGCGAATATTATGAAAATTAATTCAGCGTCCCGTTACGCACCTCTGTTGAGAATTTCGGCCTGGGGGGGTCAATTTTTGAACCTTTTTTTCAAATTAATTTAAACTTTCAGGTTGAATTGAACCCCATTAGGATTGATGCCATTTAAAGTTTCAATTTTGTAGGCCAATTCTACAACATACTATGCTTAAAAATCTCCATAAAAAAGTTACTTTATTAGGAAATGTATTTTGAAAGAATAATTGCAATTCACAAAACGTTTACTTTAGTGTGAGGTAGAATACCCATAGCGCAAGTTAAGGTAAGACTTGATTGTAGAACATGCAATTCTAGAGAAAAGCAATAACACCCAAAAAGAGCAAAAGATTTTAACATATTTTTGTGTTTTTAAATATTCATTTTTTCTTATGAAGAATTTAGTTTTTCTTTCCGATTATGAGTACCTTATCTTCTTCCTCAAAAATTTCAGTTTAGGGCATCAGTAAATGCAATATTTACAATTTAAAAATGTCAAATGATATCTTTTCTCACGCCACATTTCCTGCCAAAAAGTTAAACTGAGAAAAATGCATTTTGAGATTCAACTTAGGTTTCTTTCTTTTCTATAATTCCGAGGTAGGCAAAAGTCACCTGGAACATTGTTAGCACTTTCCTCTTTGAGACCTTGTTCCCCTGGCAATAGGAACCAGTTCATGTCGTTTGTAGGCAAGCTAACTTTTGTAGCAGGCATTCCTTTACTGATTACTGGTAAGAACTAAGAGGCAAATCAAACTATGGAAGAGCATGAAAGCAGGAATATGATCTGAAGTGGAAATTACTGTGAAATGGTGTTCCTGAAGATGGCACAATATCACGTCACCGGGAAGGACGAATCATAAACCCTGTTTTGGGTCTCAACCAATACGGTTGCTCATACCAAATTTTCAAGATTATTTCTGTTCAGATGCATAGTATTCTCCTGGCCACTAGCACTCTTAAACTTGTCAAGGCTCTACATTCTAAATCTAGAGTAAATCGTACTTCCAATGACAGTGAGATGTTCTGGCTGTGTTAAACGAGTAGGAAGCAGCGTTAAATAAAGTCTCAGAAATACTTGCGCCCTGCTGACTCGGAGGGCTGCCGACATGTTGAAAATAATTTATTTCGAGATAAATCCTGCATGTTTATAAATGAAAGTTTCTGAAACCACTCTTTGAAAGTTACTACACATAAAAGAAAATTAAAAGAATATATATATATATTTTTTTTATTTTTGTTCTAAAGCTATATTTCTCCTTAAATCGTCTACCACTGGTAGCGAAATGATTCCTGTCATGATGCAGAATTCGTAACTCAACCTTCGTTCTATCAACACTGCTGTATTTAAATTCCCTTTTATATTATCACATCCATGTTAAAAAAAAACCTCCTCATTACTATCTTCCTCTGATTCACAAAAATTCATTTTAGTATTAACTGGTAAGTAAATATTCCATCTCGCGGGTTTATTTTATTACCCTCTTTATTTTTGCGTCGTTAGTCTCCCCAAACGATAAGGATGCGTTATTTTAATATCGGTTAAGTTGTGCTTTATTTGAAACTGTTAAGAGCTGAATATAGCCCATCAATTTCCCATCTAAATGGCTCGGTTACAAGAAGCCGGCAGAAATGTGAATTGCCTTCTGATTTTGCTCGTCGGCAATAAAAGTTGAACGCGCATTCAATTCTCCAGTCCTTCTGAATCGACCCAGATAGGTAGAAGCGCCCATCGAAAAGAGCAGGACCTCTATTTCGATTACAGCATGTAATTGAAATAGCGGTACCGAAAAACGTTTTGTTTTTAGTGCTTTGATGTGCTCTTGGAGATAATTTTTTACAACGATTAAGCGAACTGCGCTGCAAAATAAGCAGTTTTAAATGTGGGATACCATAATAAAGGGACAATAAATTACTACCCTAATATATGACTCGGAATAAGAAAGAACATAGAAAAGAAATAAGCTAACGATCGGTGGCTCGATCGTGAATAAAAATTAACATCAACTTGCCCGTATTTTTATTTTAATTAGATAAACTTCAGAGGGAAATATTGGCGAACAAATTAGGTGGCTTAGAATTTTGTTCGCCTATTCGTTTCGTTTTGTAACTAGATTCGCCGTATACATCCGAAGAATGTTTTTTTCCTTTATGCTTTGAACTTCTTTCGAAGAAAAGGAGTCAAGGGCCAGCGTAGTTTAATGAACACGCAGAAGCTACGTTTGTTTTAATTGTAACAATAGATCAATATTAAAGCATAAAATGCTTTTGAATTGTGCCCTTCTATCTCAAAACCGTTGTCAGTTCGTCCGAATGTCACCCAGTGCATTTCCCGCTAAATATAACGAGAAAACGTACGTCCAGCTTCTCTGCTATATTTAGATGGAAATGACGTCACGTGACCTGTCATCCCATAACATGAACACCGTTTTAGATTACTCGCTACAGTTGGTGGGAAAATTGTCGTCATGCGACGTGACGTTGAGTGACCTATACCACTTGTCTGTGAAAAGGGGACAAGCCATAATTGTTAGAAACGGATTATTCAACACTTTCCTTGTCCACTGATTGTGTCTTTTGTGTATTATGTGAGTGTGTTCCTAAACCTATAAATCTAAACTATATTATTTTAGTATATGACAACGATTTTTAGAGAAGGCTCCTTGGATGGTCGAAATTATTTTTGAACGAGAGTTTCTCATGCACCGTTTATATGATCACGAACCAGGCCACTTTAGAGAGGGGCATGACTTGCACTTAAACTTGGAGTGCGACAAGCTACTCCAACGCTCCTCCGTATGAAGGCAACCTGAGGGATCTGGCTACACACGGCGTCAAAATTGTATTCACTGTGCGGAATCTTAAATCTGCAAGCGGACCCGACAGTGCGACATCTACGTCAGTGTGTGACGAAGGAAGACCGAGCTATCGTCGTGCTATCGTGCGGTACCTCAAGTGAGAAAAACAAACTCTAGGACTTTTGTTTCTCCTATGTCCGAACTTTATTACGTCAATGTGAGAATTCACTTTAACTTTGCGATTTTCTGTGAGCGTTGTTCGAAGTCTCATGTAGCGCGAGCTTACTACGAGCGAGTGGGGTCTAGAATAAATTTGGAGAGTAACTTCAAATAATTTGTGCGCCATTCGAACATATTAAGCGATGTTTTAGTTATCTAGACTTTAGTTCGTTATTCACCTCCTAAGTATATCAAAAAGTGTGTTGAACATTTATTGTCCTTCGTTACGGCGTTGTGATAATTGGTCTGTCGAGGATATCGCAAAACTCGTAAAAGAGAAGAAATATATTTGACGAAACTACAAGGCGTCAAGATATTCTCATGATAGAAGTGGTGAACAGGGAAAGGGGGGGGGGGCGCACAAGTGGATGACCATAATGTGTCTCCCTCTAACAGAGCTGTTAGAAGCATGAATTCACAAAGGCCCGCCTCATCACTGACTTTCCCCAGCGCAGAGAGGACAAGGAGTAGGTCCGTATGGAATTCCAACAATCCAAGTGGTGCGCGACTTAAGTAAAGGAATTTCAAAATTTCATGGAGGAGAAGACGCTACAAGGGCGAGAGCCTGGTTGTAAAATTTGAAAAGCACAGCCTCCTCACCTCCAGTGGCCTGACAAGCTGCAGTTAGACACCGCGAAAGGTAACCTGATGGGTGCGGCAAAAGATTGGCTACCGACGCGCTGCTTCGAAATCAAAACGTGGACCGACTTCAGGGAATGCTTCAGACGGACGTTTCTCAGCCACGACGCGAGCTGCAGATCATTGGCGGTGTGTACAGGAGCGTGTGCAACAACGCCATGAATGAGCATTGGCTCGTTCGCACACCAAGTCAAGGCTTTTCACCGACGCCAACCTAGACTTTAGTGATATGAAAGAGAAAATTATTGTCGGTCTGCGCTAGCGTCTATTTGCGCGATGTTAATGCACCGGTTTCCCGACGACGTCGAATATTTACTTCACAATATCATAGAGTTCAACCGCGCGGAGACCGAACGTCAGTGAAAGAACGGAGGACAAGTATATCTAAAGAAAACAAGTCCGCCGGGAAATGACATACTTTTTGATAGGCCTGGTCAGGGAGCCCTTTTGCCGCAGGGCACAGAAAAAAGACAGTTGACCACTATTAAATCACGCGCAGGGAGATCCGAAGTGCGACAACTGCGAAAGGTTTGTTCACATCGCGTGGGACTCTCCAGAACCAAGGCGTCCATTAACATGCTTGGGGTGCCGGCAAAGTTGGCACACCAAACGATACGACGTAGAAAAACAGCCGAAGGTTGTATTGAACACGGCCCCAATGCACCATGACATTAAATCAGTATGCATTGTGGGATGGAAAAACCCAAATCGTCGCGATTATCGACATAGAGAATTCCAGTGTTTCAGCGGGAGCACAAGAGGAGGAGAGTCTCAGAGAGATGGCATTTTCTTGGAACGCGGCGAAGGGCAGAGCTATCAGGATCATGGACGCAAGGCCCTCAGCGCGAAGTAGATGTTCTCGCTACCGCTCACACGGTTTTCAAGGGCGAGATTTCCTGTGATGGTTTCGGGTATCTGACGGTGTTCGTGGCGGCAACGAGAGCCAATGGACTTCTCCAGCGAGGACTGCTCAAAAGCACCTCCGCTGCTTCGCAAAAATATGTTTCGTAGGCGAAGCAACCTGTCATACTCTTTGACTTATTTCACTCTTTGAAACGATTGTACAAAAATATACGCGCTCTTTTCTCTTACTGCGACAACGCCGATTGCCCAAAGGAAGACGAAGGACAAACACAAATCTCTAAACACAGTTAGGTGAGTGGTGCACGACCGAAACCATCCGCCTGGTCCGGGATCGAACACGGAGCCTCTCCATTTCCAGCGAAGCACTCTACCGACTGAGCTAACCAGGGTTAGACGTCAGTAGAGCAAACATGTTTTTTTAGCTGCTACCCATCTAACTCCAACAAGAGTGAAATGCTTGCAGTTTAAGGATATAATTATAATACAACTTAAATGCAAAGGTACAAGTGAGCTGGACTTTTGTCATTCTTGTCCTGCTCGCTTGCATCTTTGCATTTAACAGCATTATAATCGTAACCTTAAAATGCAAGCCTTTCACCTTTCTTGGTGTTAGACTGGTTGCAGCTGGTACAACTTGTTTGTCTCTACTGATGTCTAGCCCCTGGTTAGCTCAGTTGGTAGGGCGCTCCACTGGAAATGGAGAGGTGCTGGGTTTGATACCCTAACCAGGTGGATTTTTTCGGTCGCGCATCAGTCACCTAGCTGTGTTTCGAGATTTGTGTTCGTCTGTTGTCCTCCTTGTTCCCCTTCTCCAGGGTGATTTTCATCACTCTGGTCCAGCTCGCTTGCACCTTCGCGTTTGTTTCATTGCATTATAATTATGCGCAAAGAATTTCGTAGAGAGGTGAACAAAATAGATTTAAGTTAATCTGTAGCTTTAGACAGTTTCTTTGTCATATATTTTGAACCATTTTGTCAAAAAGAGTTGAGTGCTTAGTTTTAGTGCTATTTGGCCATCCTTTCATTAGGCAAGTTTGGCTTGAACTGCTTTGTTGCTTCTACTCAATGTGACCTTGTACCTGTAGAGGTGTTCTTGATGTAGATGTACCTGTTAAGAACAGTCAAGGTTATGGCTTTGATTTATAATTTTGGCGTCTTTCTGTGTCGCGTGGTGCGTTCGGGTGCTTTCTGCTGCTAATGGAGCAAATGTTCGTTCATACTGCTGCTGACCATATTTTTGGGGAGCGACGAAGAACAAGCTTGGAGACCGACCACAAGACATGTGGTGACCGAGGGGCTCCTTAGCTTTATAACGACTTCCCCGGCGGCGGAAAAGCTGTTCTGATCGGCAGTCGCTTTATGCCGGTGACCCATAGGAAAATAAATTCACAGCGATGTCTGGCTTTCACAAAACTTTTTCATCGGTGAGCGACGAGTTTATAAGAACTGCCACGATCCAACGCTACCACAAGGGCGGTTTAAACTTCCTTGAGATCATACCTTTGTGAAGTCGTTCAACCGGCATCGTAGACTCGTGGTGTAGTTTTACACGCACTCTAAGAAAAAATCACTACCCTGTGTAGTCAATGTACCGTTTTGCGGCTTTGACTACACCAAAAGGCAAGTGACTACACTATTGAAAAATATTTTTTACCGGAATGTCATTTCCAGTAAAAGTATATTTTAATGGATTATGGGACTGTTTTCACTTTCAGTAAAGCCATAATTTACCCGAATGTCACCGGATTTTTTACTGGAATGCCACCGGTTGTCTTACAGGAATGTTACCCGCTTTTTACCCGAATGTCACCAAAACGTTTACCAGAATGTCACCAGATTTCTACCGAAAGTTAGTCTCCAGTAAAAATCTATTTTACTGGATTATGGGACTCTTTTCGCTTCCAGTAAAGCCACAATTTACCAGAAGATCACCAGATAATAATATCTTCATTATCTTTGAAAAAATACATGTGTGCGTGCTGGCCCACGAAAGCAAAGATGCTTGTATGTGAGACCAGGCAGCCAACAAAATACCGTGACACAGTGAACACTGGAGAAACAAAACAAACAAACAACAATAATGTAGGAATGTGGGCAACGAATACGCACTAAGTAATTATACAATTATTATTGCGCGAGCGTGAGGCACCATTCTCTTACATTCCGTTTTACCGCACGAAAGGATGATATGTTCAGCAAAGACTCTGGCAAACTGTTGAAGATTGGCCGGAATTCACCGTGTTTTTTCTTTCTTTTTTCGGAAGTCAACGGAAGGCACTTAGGAGGAAGCCTGTGAACCGTGGTTGGTGTATGTTTACCAGATGCTGGACGATTCGGTAACAATTAAAGTGGTTAGTCCACATAGACCTGAAGGTTCTATGTATCTATTCAACCGGGTCGATACCAGTGAAACAATTTGCACAGTTGTAGACAAAAGCAATCAGACCAAATAGGAACAACCGAGTTCTTTGTCGCAAACGATATCTTTCAAGGTACTCACAATGCCACTGGGTAAATTCCTAGACGTACGGTAATAAAACCGCGCAGGTGCACCACACGGACACACACGTATGCTCTCAGTAGCACGTTTAGCGAAAACCACGAATCGCGCGAAACGAACATCCGCCGCCGTTGAGAAATCCCGGGCACAGATCACGATGTCGTCCCTGATGTCGTCGCCGCGGGTGCACCAGGCGTCAGTAGCACGCTTAGCGAAAACCACGACCGCGCGGAACGAACATCCGCCGCCGTTGAGAAATCCCGGGCACACATCACGATGTCGTCCCTGATGTCGTCGCCGCGGGTGCACCAGGCGTCAGTAGCACGCTTAGCGAAAACCACGACCGCGCGGAACGAACATCCGCCGCCGTTGAGAAATCCCGGGCACACTCACGATGTCGTCCCTGATGCCGCCGCCGCGGGTGCACCAGGCGTCAGTAGCACGCTTAGCGAAAACCACGACCGCGCGGAACGAACATCCGCCGCCGTTGAGAAACCCCGGGCACACTCACGATGTCGTCCCTGATGTCGTCGCCGCGGGTGCACCAGGCGTCAGTAGCACGCTTAGCGAAAACCACGACCGCGCGGAACGAACATCCGCCGCCGTTGAGAAATCCCGGGCACACTCACGATGTCGTCCCTGATGCCGCCGCCGCGGGTGCACCAGGCGTCAGTAGCACGCTTAGCGAAAACCACGAACGCGCGAAACGAACATCCGCCGACGTTGAGAAATCTTGGGCACAGTCTTTTTCGCTCGCTGGATGCTTCTGAAGCCGGACGGACAAAGAGGCGTAAGAAACAGGTCACTAAAGATATTTTCTTTCATCTGCACACCAGCTGCTCTGGAAGATACAGGTCGCACACATGGAACGAGAATCCGAGACTGAGCGTTCGTTCCTGGCCGGCCGTTGCTCGTTGACGGACAAAGAAGCCGGTTTTCTTTAAAAAAAAAGTCAGCAAAACGATCTTCTCGCATTTTCCCCACGACCCAATGCGAGGGAGAGAGGTGCGTGGGGACTCGTCCTTGGTGCGAGGCACCGAGGACGCCCAGTCCTCGGCTCGCCTCGGCTTCCCCCTCCCCTCGCGTCGGCTTTGAGTGAAGTTCGGTAAACAGGGAAGCGAGTCACCCGTTTCGGGTAAGATTAAAACCGGGTCGTCTGGGAAACGAAAGTGGCTGCCGGTGACATTCCAGCGAAGTCTGGAAAACCGATGTCGATGAACTTCCAGCGAAATCTGTTTGCCGGCAAATAATCTCGCACAGACTGCAGGTAAGCTGGTTTCGGATGAAAACGGGTGAAAGTGCCCACCTTTTTGGATCGTCAAAACAGTTCACTGCACGCACTTCTTGAGGGTTGCAACGTCGTCCCGAGCTAAAACTTGCAGTCACGAAAATGCCGCTCGAGTGGTCTCGTACCTACTCTGGCCCCGACTTTTGTCTGTCGCAAATAGCAAGTTGCCGGTGATCGCTGCTCACCTTTTTGGATCGTCAAAACAGTTCGCTGCACGCACTTTTTGCAGGATTGCAACGTCGTCTCGAGCTAAAACACGGACTCACGAGAATGCCACTGCATTGGCGGCCACCATTACAAACTCAGGTAGTCCCCCTGCTCGTCTTGGCTTCCTTGCCTTTAGCCGTTCCCCTTTCGTCGGCTACCAGTGAAGTTCGGTGTCCGGCAAACGAGAGTGGCTTTCGGTAGGATTCCAGCGACGGGTAATCGAAAGTGGTTCTGGCAAAACTTTAGCGAAAGTGTCTTCCGGTAATATTCCCACCACAGACTGATAAACAACGCTGGTTTCTGGTGAAAATGAGTGGAAATTAACCCGTTTCCACTGAACGTCACGGGAAGTTCTTGCCGGATTTTACCCGAAAGTGGCTCCGGTAGAACGTTCACCGGAATCTGGTAACTGAAAGTGGCGGCCGGTAATATTTCCACCAAAAAACTGGTAAACTACGCTGGTTTCTGGTGAAAATGAGTGGAAATTAACCTGTTTCCACCGAATGTCACTGGAAGTTTTTGCCAGATTTTTCAATAGGGTAGCCTTTCGGCAAAATGTCGACCGGAATGACCACTTTTCTGCAGGTTACGACGGGTGTGGTCACTTTCGAATCCTATATTTATGTGCAGGCAGTAGTAAATGATATTAGTAACAGAGACAACTACAAAAAGACTATAAAAATGTTCTTCTTTAGCTTTCGTGATCCTTTAGGATCCCAAAAAAGACCACATCTGTTGTGTGATTGGCGTAAATTGGTGGAATAAAAAGTTCGTCACCGCGGGCATCAACACTGGTTGATGTATCAACACCGCCATGTTGTAAGCAAACGTGATGTAGGGTAACACCTCGTCCCAAGTCTTGTGCTCTACGTCGACATACATAGAGACCATGTAGGCGATAGTTTTGTTTAGCCGTTCGGTTAGTCCATTTGTCTGCGGATGGTACGCAGTGGTTCGACGGTGGCCGGTGCCACTGAGGCGAAGGATCTCTTGCGTCAGCTGGGCCATGAACGATGATCCACGGTCTGTAATGAGGACTTCGGGGGCACCGTGCCGGAGGACAATGGACTCGATGAAAAACTTGGCGACTTCCACAGCCGTACCTGATGGAAGGGCTTTCGTCTCGGCGTACCGTGTGAGATAATCCGTGGCGACGATTATCCAGCGGTTTCCCGACGTTGACGGCCGGAAAGGGCCAAGTAAATCCATTCCGATCTGCTGGAACGGCCTGGACGGGGGAACAATCGGATGCAGAAATCCTGACGGCTTCGTCGGCGGTTTTTTGCGTCGCTGACACTCGTGGCATGATCGAATGTACAGGTGAACGGTCTTCGGTAGCCTCGGCCAGTAGTACTTTTCTCGAATCCTGGCGAGCGTCCTGCTGTAGCCAAGGTGTCCAGCCGTTGGGTCGTCATGGCATCCTTGGAAGATTTCTTCTCGAATGCTGGCAGGAATAACCAACAGCCATGCTGTGTTGTTGTTGACGAAGTTCTCCTTGTACAGCACCCCTTGCCGCATGCAGAAGGTATGCAGGATTCTTAAGAAAGCACGGGGAACCGTACTCGCTTGTCCCTCTAAGTGCTCGATGAGCGGTCGCAGTTCGGGGTCGTCTCGTTGGAGTGCTGCCATGTCGCTGACGTCCAAAGCGCCGAGGAAACACTCATCGTCGTCGTCTTCGATACAGGCAGGACCGGCCTCGACAGGAGCTCTTGACAGGCAGTCGGCGTCATTGTGCTTCCGGCCGGACTTGTACACAACGGTCATGTCGAACTCCTGCAGTCGTAGGCTCCACCGGGCGAGGCGTCCGGAGGGGTCCTTCAGATTCGCGAGCCAGCAGAGCGAGTGATGGTCCGTGACCACGCGAAAAGGACTTCCATACAAATATGGTCGAAACTTTGTTATTGCCCAGACGACAGCAAGGCACTCCTTTTCAGTTGTAGAGTAGTTCCTCTCCGCCTTAGACAGCGTCCGACTCGCGTATGCGATGACTCGCTCTGCCCCGTCCTGCCTTTGAACTAGCACCGCGCCAAGTCCGGTGTTACTGGCGTCCGTGTGGATCTCTGTATCAGCGAACTGGTCGAAATGGCCAAGAATCGGGGGCGTCTGGAGTCTTCGTTTCAGCTCATCGAATGACCGCTGGTGTTCTTCTGTCCATTCGAACTTTACGGCGACCTTCGTGAGGTGCGTCAGCGGTGCGGACAGTTTGGCGAAGTCCCGAACAAATCGTCTGTAGTAGGCACAGAGTCCGAGGAATCTTCTGACGGCCTTCTTGTCAGACGGCGGCGTAAATGCAGCTACGGCGCGGGTCTTCTCGGGGTCAGGGAGAACACCTTTGTTGTTCACGACGTGGCCATGGAACTTAAGTTCACTATAGGCAAATCGACACTTTGTTGGCTTGAGTGACAGGCCGGCGGTCTTGATGGCTTGAAGCACGGCTCGAAGTCGTTTCAGGTGCTCGTCGAAATCTCGTGAAAATACCACGACATCGTCGAGGTAGACGAGGCAGCTCTGCCATTTCAGACCTGCCAGCACGGTGTCCATGACACGCTGGAAGGTGGCTGGCGCTGTACAAAGTCCGAATGGCATCACTTTGAATTCGTACAGTCCGTCGGGAGTGACGAAGGCAGTTTTCTCCCGGTCGCGTTCGTCGACTTCAATCTGCCAGTAACCACTCTTCAGGTCCATCGACGAAAAATATCGGGAGTGGCGCAGTTGGTCTAACGTATCGTCGATGCGGGGGAGCGGATAGACGTCCTTCTTCGTCACAGCGTTCAGTCGACGATAGTCCACGCAGAACCGGAGGGTTCCGTCCTTCTTCTTTACAAGGACGACTGGGGACGCCCATGGACTTCTTGAGGGTTGAATGATGTCGTCGGCGAGCATTTCCTGGACCTGATCTTGAATCACCTTCCTTTCCTTTAAGGAGACTCGATACGGCGACTGGTGGACAGGGAGCGCGTCGTCGTCGGTAATAATGCGATGTTTCGCCATTGGTGTTTGGCGAACTTTCGACGACGTGGCAAAACAGTCACTCTATTCGGCGAGGAGATCAACCAGTTGCCGGCGCTTAGGAGCTGGGAGCTCGGGGTCGATGTCGATCGGCGGCGGCGACGTGCTGTTCTGCTGTGACGACGAGGTTTCTTCGGAGATTGCGGTGACCACGGCTGGCGCCTGAAGCTCCTCGATGTGGCCCACGGTGGTACCCTTCGTTAGGTGCTGCGGCTCCTCTCGGAAGTTTGTCACAAGAACAGTTGTACGTCCTTCTTGGAGATTCGTTACGCCTCGTGCGACGCCAATTCCTTTCTCAAGGAGCAGTTGGACGCTGCCTTCCAGAAGAGTTTCACCGTGCATGGCTGCGTCGGTTATGACGGTGACAAAACACTCGACCGCGGCGGTAAGTTCACATGGTCGGCGATAACTCGGATCGCGGTTGACGTCGTGTTGGTCTCCACCGGCGGTAAAACAGGCTTTCGCAGCGTCAGCTGGTTTGCCCCGAGGTCGATGACGGCGCCATACTCGCAGAGAAAGTCCATTCCGAGGATAACGTCCCTCGAACAGTCTTGCAGAACGACGAACTTCACAGGGCACGTCTCACCGTGGATCTCAACGCGAGCAGTGCATCTCCCGACTGGTGTGATGAGGTGCCCTCCGGCGGTTCGTATTTGAGGTCCATCCCACGGCGTCGTGACTTTTCGAAGGCGGCGGGAAAGCCTCCCACTCAAGACTGAGTAGTCTGCTCCGGTGTCCACGAGTGCTGATGCGTCGTGGCCGTCGATGACGACGTTTAGGTTGTTGGACACCGTTACAGGAGCGTCGTTTCGGTCTCTGGTAGCGTTCGAGTGGGGGCCCTCCGACGTTCGTGGAGGATCTTGGCGTCGGTCGTCTTCGGCAACTCCACCTCCAGGGGTTGCCGCGCCTAGTTTCCCCGGCGTGGAGCGAGGGGCGACAGGCTTTCACGTCGGGGTCGGTGCATCGGCGAAGCGGGACGTCGTGGCGAAGGCGACCGGAACTCTCGGCGGGACGCAGGCTCGGGGGACTGAGGTCGTCGCAGGTACTCGTCGATCTCCCGAGGGCGTTCACCATACCGGGGGCGCGGGTCGTTTGGGTGGAATCCGCGCAGCCCGAGTCGTCGGTATGGGCATCGGCGGTACACATGGTCGGCTTCCCGCAGTGGTAACACAGCGGGCGTCGGTCGGCCGTCCGCCAGACGTCGGTCTTCCTCGGCGAGGTTTGCTCCGGACGGACGTACTGGACCTGTCCTTCCTGACGTCGAGGATACTGCGACATCGGAGGGTCTCGTCGGGGTGATGCTGTGGCCTGGCCGTTAGCTTGCGGCGGTCGTCGGGCCATGGCAGCGTAGCTCACCGTTGGTTCCTCTGGCGTCGTCGTGTTGGTGGAAATCTCGGGCTGGACGGCTCGGTGAACTTCCTCTCGGACAACTTCGGCGAGCGATAGTGAGGGCGGGCTATTCGCAGCGGGCAGCATCTTGCGGAGTTCTTCCCGGACGACTTCACGGATGATGTCGCGAATGCCGGTAAAGCTAGGAGCTGATGTCGTGGCCCAATGCAGAAGAAGCAGCGATGCTCGAGTGCCGATGGTAGTGGCTGGCTCTTGCGAGGAGGGCACGTTCCATGTTCGTGGCTTCCGTGACGAAATCTTCGACAGTGGCTGGAGGGTTGCGGACGAGACCACCAAAGATGTCATCCTCTACGCCTCGCATCAGGATCCGCAGCTTCTTTTCGTCGGTGGCTTGAGGGTCGGCGCGAGCGACCAGGCGCAGAACATCCTCAACGAAACTGGTGATCGCTCTCGTTTGCGCCCTGGGTCCTCATTCGAAGAAGGTCCTCGGCCCTCTCCCGGTCGGTACTGGTTGGTGAAAGTCCGTCTTCAGATCGCGTCCTTGCAGGCGGTCCCACGAGGTCAGAGAAGTATCGCGATTCTCGAACCAGTGCCGGGCGGTTCCTTCGAGAGCGAAGTAAAGACTCTGTAGGCGCTGTTCTTCCGTCCATCGGTTGTGGCTGGGCCACTCGCTCGTACTGCTGTAGCCAGTCCTCGATGTCTTCATAGGGCTCACCATGGAAGGACACGGGCGTACGGGCGGCGACGGGTAGGACAACGACGGGTGGCGTGGTCATCCTCGCGGTCTTCTTTGGTTTCGGTGGCAAGGGTCCAAATTCGGGGATTGGCCTTGGTACGGCGGCTTGCTCGGGCTTTGGCGTCTTCTGCGAAGGGTAACCTCCGGGGCTGAGCACGTCACTTGGCGGGCGTGTTTTCGGAGGAGTACGCTCCACGGGCATAGAATGAGATACCCAGCACCTCCACCAAAATGTCACGAATGACAAGTGATGAGGCGAAAATAACTGAAGAAACTAAACGTTTAATGGGGCGAACTTGTGCCCAAAAATAAATAAAGGGGACAGAAGAAAGCAGAGCGTCGCGGGCGTCGAAGTCGGCGTGACAGCAGAGTCGAACGCTGGAGCGAAACTGACTGCGGCTCGCCACGCGAAGCCCCTTATGTACAGGCGTGGGCTTCTGGAATAATCGGCGTAGAAGGTTCGGCGTGTAGAACATTCTGACCTCGAACAAGCAACACGGTTCTCGAATTTACCAGAACGTTACATTAGGTGTCAACAAAAAGGCGTCCCCGCGGCCAGGAATCGAACCCTGGCTTTTCGCGTGGGAGGCTGGCGCTATAACTGTTAGGCCACGCGCGCGCCTTCTTCGCAGCTGCGCGCGAGGCAATATTTGCTTAACCGAGTGGCGGCGTTAAGTTTGAGGGGCACGTTCTTGGGTCCCACAATTCCTAGCAGACCTTTGGGGAATGAGATCCTTCCTGCCCAGTATTGTTGCACAGCTCATAAAGCCTTCTCCTGTAAAATGCAGGTGCGCTCGATTCTCAGGTAAATTCTTCATGAGAAATCTATTGTCGGGTCAGATTTCAAGGCAATGTCAAATATGTCATAAGTTTAGGTAAACAAAGTTCACAAAATAAAGTGAGTGTTGGTTTTCATTTAGATGAAACTAATGTATTTTGAGATTTTAATTGTGGGTGTTATTATGGAAAGAGTTATCACCGACTTCTGCTCAAAGCCATGAGACGTGGTGTTCCTAAAGCTTCGCACATTCAAGTATTCGTTTTTATATTTGTCTTTATCTTCATATTTTTTGAACGATAACATCATTTAGCGCGCACCAGACTGCTGAAGAGCAACTTATATTTCTACAAAGGTATTGTTATTAATTGTGTAATTACGGTTCAACCAACAACTGCTAATTATAAACTGGTGGTCTGGGGTGAAAAAAATTTGACCATGAACAGTGTGAAATAATCAAACAGTCCACAGTCGGTGCCCCAAATTTCAGTGTCTGGCTTCTTCAGGCATCATGTTTTCCCCTAGCAGCCTCCTGTGCATGAGTGGGCTGGTGCGCACATTTTTGTAGAAAACAAGTCACTAATCGAAGCTTTATACTTATGATTTGGTGTGCCATTTATTTCTTTCATAAAGAAAACTATTGCTTGCCCTCAACATTAAGTTTATTGGTGTCAAAAGGGCTCTAGATATTGCCAATTACTTTTTAATTCAAAGGAAACAATATTTGATGGCCGCAGCCAACACATGTTGCGGAGGCTTTGTGCAATTCAATTCTTTTTCAGGGCCATAGTTTTTGAAATTTGTATGCGCTTTTATACGGCCACACGAGGCTGGTAATACGGCACTCAGTTTCTCTGTAACTCGCCTCTTGCAAGCACATTCCAGTGTTACGAGCACATCATACTTTTTATTGTCAGCATATAAGAACATCTTTAAACACGGCAATTTATTTGGTTTCTGCTTGTGTGGTTAGGTAGAAATAGGTGATCCGAAATGATGACATGACAAAATAAAGGAATTGCAATTAAAACCTCTTGAATTTTTCTTCATATCCTGAGTGAATTTTTCTTATAGCCTTTTGCAGGAATTGTGCTGAGCCTTGGGTCATGCGGAATTGGAGGTAGCCAAGACATCAAAGATTGAACTGCGACCGATTCAGAAACCATGCCAAATATCATTCAAGAGGCCTGGGCAACAGGGCGACTGACCGAAGAAACAGATAAGTTTTTCAAAATTGAAGTGTTCTCCTTGAAGAATGTACTAGCTGTTGCATTCATAAGAATTGATTTGACGGCGAAATTTTATAATGTGGGCATGAGTAGCTAAGATTAGACTGGGACACACTGTACTGCGATCACACCAAGTCACACCAAACCGGATCATGTCAGAGCGGGTGACGCCATAGAAACAGCAGCACACTTGAACCCTCTTCTGAATTTCCGCTCTAATGTAAGCGTCAAAAAACAGCAGAACGTGGTCTGGTGGATTTCTTGTTATTTTTGCCCACGTGAAACCTTTTAACATCCCAAACCTTAACGATACTTTGAGTTTTCCGAAGTCCTCCGTATTCAAAAATCCGACAAACACTTCCAGTGACATCCGGTGAACTTCCAATGACATCCGGTGAAGTCTGGTCAAGTTTCACCCGTTTTCATTCGAAACCAACGCAGTCTTACTGTCTTTGGGAATATTTGCCGCCAAACAGATTTCAGCTTTAACTTCATCGGCAGCGGGTTTCAAGATTTCGCTGGAATGTCACCGGCAGCAACTTTCATTTTCCAGACAACCCGGTTTTGCTGGAAATGTTACTGGAAACGAGTGACTCGTTTCCCCGTTTACTGAACTTCACTGGAATCCGACGCGAGGGGAGGGGAAGCCGAGACGAGACGGGAACTGGGTGTGTAATTATGGTGCCTAGAACGCTCCAAGGACGGGTCCCCACGCACCTCTCTCCCTCGCATTAGGTTCGTGGGGAAAATTTGAGGAGGTCTTTTTGCTCTTTTAAAGAAGACCAATTTCTTTGTCCGTCAACGAGCAGCGGCCCCGAACGGATGCTCAGTGTAGGCTTCCCGGTCCATGCGTGCAACCGGTATTTTCCAGAGCAGCTGTGTCTGCGGATAAAAAGAAAATATATTTCCCCTGTTTCTTACGCCTGTTTGTCCGTCCGGCTTCAGAAGCATCCAGTGAGCGAAAAAGACGCCGGAGACGCCGTGACTGTGCCCGTGATTTCTCAACGGCGGCGGATGTTCGTTTCGCGCGTACGTGGTTTTCGCTGAGCGTGCTTCTGACAGTGTGTATGTGTCCTTCTGGTGCACCCGCGGCGACGGCATTAGTGACGAGACCGTGACTGTGCCCATGATTTATTCTCAACGGTGGTGGATGTTGGTGCATGCCTTCCGTTGACGTCCGAAAAAAACACCTGTACATTCCGGTGAATCGCGGCCAATTCGGTGATTTCCGGTGAATTCTGGTTTTACTGAAGTGAAAATAGTCCCATAATCCACTAAAATATATTTGTACTGGATATACAATTCCGGCAAAAATCTGGTGACATTAAAGTAATTCCCAGAAGTGAAAAGAGTCCCATATTCCAGTAAAATAATTTTCTACTGGACATAAAATTCCTGTAAAAAAAATAATTTTTCAATAGGGAGATGCTTACGTTCAGGGCGCACCTCATAAGATAGCTCAGCACATACCATGAGTACAATTGATAGTTTTTCCTAGAAAGAAGCGATACTATCTCTAATCATGCTGATAAACCTGACTATCTCCAGAGCCTTTCATACTTTCGAGCTCCCCTCCCTCTGTTCCCACAGGTGGTAGAGCTCCCCCTTCCCTTACTCACTCCTCCTCGCCTACCCCTCTGTTCACATCAGCTCCCTCTTAACCAATCATCATCGAGCACCTCACTCTTCCTCTCCCACCTGTTAACCAATCCGTGTCGAGGCTCGCGGCCAAGTTTTTATTTAAACTGAAGTGGTAGAGCCGGCGAGTTGGATCCTGACTTTTAGGATTAAAAGCGCTAACAATAGACAAGGACAATGGGGCAGAAGAACAAGACGAGCGCCTATTCTTAACTGAACATTGGTTGAAAAATAGCTGAAGCCAAAGCTGAAGAAAATAGCCACAACCCATAAAACAAACACTGAATCACCCAATGACGTCACCATCATTTAAGCTTCACTAAATGCCGAACACCTGGCCAAAGAGCGTTTCGACGTTAATGGCACGTCAACTCACGAAAATGTATCGTGACATGCTGGAAAGATGCTCAACTAATAATCTATTTCATACGTTGAGTTCAGTTCAGTTCAATATAATAATCCTCAAATGCACTTGAACGACGTATATTACATGAGGAGGATCACGTATAAAAAAACAACTGTGAAAGGTGCTGAATCAGTTTTAATATTTATACACACGGGACATATTATGCAGGTTTCATAATACACAAGTAGAAAAAAAGAATTGATATTGGATAACATGTTCACCAATGAAAAACACTAATTGTTTTTGATTCCCGCCTGCCGCTAATGCTTTTTAATGCGACACTCCATCGCATTAAAACTACATCGCAATGACTCCATCAGTGTCGGACCTTTCGGACTGAAACCAGGGCAAAAGTGTCAATAAATTAGATATCAGACACTTTATGTTGTCCCCTCTTGGTTGTTATTCTTTGATAATATAATAGTCGATTCAGGTGTACCTGGGCTTTTATTTATTTCTTCATTTATTACGAGGATTGGGTATTTTCGATATCTTTCCTGATTTTAGGATATCAAGATTCTAGGATGCGTCACTCAGAATTTAATATTTGGATGAACTCACAAGTTTAGTGCTCACTGTTTGATTTTTGAGTAGACCAACGTTTTTTAAACATCGGCTACTGGAATCCGTCCGTCCCTTCCACGCATTACGCAGAGAATGTAAAAAAGAAGCCGTAATATCCGCACCTCTTTTCATTAAAAAAGAAGTTATCGAGAGATGTTTCCATGGTCAGTCTAAGCTGCAAATTGTTTCCGCTATAGGCCCTATTGAAATATTGATTAAAGACATTTTTGAATGTTGACCTTTGGAGATAAGCTATGCGTTATGAAGACCCTTCCTTGCTAAGTATTCAAAATATGCAATAAACGTCATTCCCACCAAGTGATGTCTGACATACTTCTTCAGTTAAATTGGAGCAATGGAATTAAATTGTAGAAGAAAACTGACCCTCGCCACCTTTAGCTAAAGATAAATGCTGCGCATCAATTTATAAATATATGTATATATCTTTATTCATTTTAACATATGTGATTTTTGTTTTAATGGTGTCGAAAGTACATTCGGCATCAACAACGCTGCATTTGGCAGATTTCCATGCAGATGACTTCTTTTTGCCATTAGGTATAGCATACCTCAGACGCTCTCAAGCTTCCTATGGCACGCGTTTTTCAGTCATGGAGCCTCGTCCTTTGCGTCTAAACTAACTAACTCAATTTAATATTCTAATACAATTATTTTTAATAAAAATTAGGACTAAATCGGAGTTTGTTAATATGGATACGTTCATATTCGAGTGACCGAACGCAGTGTGTCAGTTATAACAATGTATACTCTCCCTTATTGGCAGTCTATTCAGGAGTACCTCAACGTTCAGGTTTAGGACCTCTCTCATTTTTAGTTTATATTAATGACGTCCCATGCAGCACGCCATTTTGGCGAAGCATTGGCCAATGGCTGGCAATAGTCCTTTGGCCGATGGCCAAAAGTGGCCATTCATCGGCCAATGCTTGGCCGATGGCTGATGGCCGGTGGCCATTGGCCATCGGCCATTGGCGAATGGCCAGAGGAAGGCCAGTCATCAGCCAATGGTTGGCCACTGGCTGGCCACTGACAAAAGAACCGTTTGCAGCCATTGGGCAATGACTGGCCAAATCTGTGCTGTTTGGGATAGCTTCTAATCTGCCTTCTTTTTTACATGTTAAACTTTTCGCGGATGACTGTATGCCCTTTTCTCAGATTACTGCCGTTCGCGATCAGGAGTGACTAAATGCGTCTTTGGGTGTCCTCAGCTCATGGTGCACTACATGGGCATGCCTAGTAATCTTATTAACAGTTTTTTATAGTATTACCAACAATAAAAAGTGTTAGATTTTTGTTTTGACTATAGGAAGCACGAAACTTGCAAAATTAGAGGAAGGTAAATATCTAGGTGTGATTTTTACTAGTTTGTTACACTGGAATAATCGCGTGAACTATATATGTGCAATGGCGTATCAAAACTAGCGTTTCTTAGGAGGCACCTGCGACAGGCAAAGAAACAAGCAACTAGATTAACTGCATATAAAGCATACCTGCGTTCGATATTGGAATTCGCAAGTTGCGTATGAGACCCCTACACAAAAAAAAGCTGGTTACACAAATAGAAACTATTGATTACCTTCTGTTTCTGCGATGAGAGCTGAGGCGCAGCTGAATAGCCTGGAAAACAAAAAGAAAAAAAAATTGTTGATCGAAAGTTACGCAGCATAGGTTGGTTGCACTATTTCTCCATGGGGGGGGGGGGCGGGCGGTGCCGCCGGGGCCGAGATGCGCTCCGATAGGAAACCGAAACTCGAAAAACCGTCGAATTCGCTCGGTTCTCAGAAAGCCGTAAAATGCTTCACGTGCCTTCTATCGTTCTGCAATTTGTTGATTTAGGGTTTTTTGATGATGGTGAGCAATTTTCTAATTGAAACCATGCGCTTAAACCAAATATTAAAAAATTTAATTACGCAAAAATAATTAACATTTTAATTATCCTGGACTTTAATCATTTTCCTAAATAGGCCTCTGGCCCAGGACCAAAACGACACAACCCTCTTATTTGTGGCCACGCGTAGTTTTTGCAATATCAAATTTGTCCACGTTTCGTGAAACACCCTGTATAATGTGAAACGGATTTCGTAAAACACAAATCATGATATATATGGCGACGACGTGCCCATTTCATGATTTTATGAACAGTTTGATTCCTTAGTTCATGGGCAAAACCACAATTCAACTTCTAATACTGCGATGCAAAGTTGTACCAATCACGGGTATTTTAGGCGACCTACCTCACATCGCGAAAACATTTCGATTAAGGTACAATATATGTGACTCTGGTAAACAATGGGATGTTGAGTTGTATAAACACGACGTTTTGTATGTTAATGTACATTTTCTTTCTCTATTGTGCAGAAATTAAATAACGGAATTTTATATTTTTGGTACCTGAAAATAAAAGTGGATTGAACAAACCATAGAAAAAAACTATATAGTTAGTTTCACGGTTTAAATAGTGCCTATTGACAGAAAAACGCGGAACATATATTCTCAATTTAGCGCTTCATACTGGTTCCAACCGGTTTGAATTGGTTTGAACAGTTATTCTTTGCGCCCCGGAACTGAACCGGAACTGAACCGAAAGCCGTGAACCCGAACCCGAACCGAAACGATAAAAATATTGGTTCGACACTCTGACGGGAACACTGAACGCCCCCTCCTCGGTGGCGGAAACAATAAACGCGCACCACCGCCCGTAAAGAAGACTCAGGTTCGTCGGCGTGAACGTGGCTGTCGAAGCCACTCCTGTTCCGGGAAGGCTCAGCGGTAATCTCACTTCTGAAGGCCAATGATTTCGAAATAATATCATCGAACGTTCATAAACAAACTGTTTTTTTAAAGAAAGAAAAACTGACGGCTTATTTCGCCGGTGCCATCTTGATGATTGGATGGGTGTTACTGGTCCCTTGCATATACGACTCTGGCCCCTTGCAACGCACTTTGTAACGGGCGGTAGCTTGCGCCACATGGCCGAAGTCTAAAACGCGATGTATTTGCAAAGGCGGTCAGTCACGCTCATGACTGAGAGAAATGTCAAGAACTCAATTAAACGCTTCACGACAGCAACAGACCCCAAATCAGTCGAATTTTAACACTGCAATGAATCCACGCGGAGCTCGCTCATATCCTGTGTACACTGATATAAATGCAGACCTGCCAAACCACACTCAGACGCAGGCACGATGGAGCTTGTCTTTCCTGCGTCGACAAAGCACAAAAGCACCGATTTCGCGACCCGGTGCACCAAAACACGAACTGCACTGCTTTGTAATCCGACTGAGGGCGATCCACGACAGGAGACTGCTAGTCGATGGTGGTGGGGCCAATAACACGTAGCACTGATGATTAAACAACGGAATAACAGACGTAGTCGGTCATGCTCGCATATTTGTTGGTCGTCACCGAGCAATCTCTTTCCTGGTACGCGGTATTCGGACTTCAAAATTTATCGCAAAAATATTCCCAGTTAAAGACATTTTAAGAGAAGTTCCTACTTTATCCGTCAAGTTCCTGGCTTTTTCGGATTATTTTAGTGCAACAAGATTTCTTTTTTTAAGTGGAAAGGGGGGGGGGAGTCCAGTAGTGAAGACGCGTGCGTCCGCATTGGTGACCCTGATCTGATGTCAGCCTCCCGAGGCTGGTGGATCAAACGGTAGATAGCGTATCTCACTCGCTCTTGCAGGCTGCTCACCACGCCCGTGTCACCAGAATGAACTGGAAACGATAACTGCGCTGACTTTGCAGTGGCCACCTTTCACAATTCTGAAGATACCAACTGAACGTACTTTTCACAGTTGTTCTTGCTCTATAGTGAGGGATACCCACTGCGTCAAAGCAACTATTGTCCGTTTCCAGGCGGCTCGTTTCTGGATCGGCACGCAAGGGAGCTGCGCGTCGACGGCGTGTGCGCAGCGTAATGGTCACTACACTCATTCTGGGACGGTGCAATCGCAGACGTAGTCGGTCACGCTTGCCGCCGGAAAGCTGAGAACTCGATCAGAGGGCTCACGTACAGCACTGAAATACCACATCGCTCGAAATAACGCGAGCTTCTCACGCATTTCATGACACAAAGACACAGCGACGAAGCCCTATGCTGTCCTCATTTCATCTTGATCGCAGCTAAGGATGTTCGGTGTAGGCTCCGATTATCCTTTCAGCGCACTTCCATAGTAAATTTTTCGTTCACTAAAAAGAACCTTAGGGAGAAAGCTTATAAGTCACTTCACGAAGACTTGCAAGGTCCTTCCAGCTTAATTCTATAACGTTTTTTAGTGCACTAAAATATACCTATGGGAGGCTTCTAGTAAGACGCTTCGCATGAACTTAGGGCTACTTAAGTCTTAGCTAGTGTACTAAAGGTATACTAACGATGTACTTAACTCAAGCATTCTAAGGAAGGACACTAATAGTACAAGCCTACTTCTGGCTAGCATCCTTTAAGGACAATTTTAGCATTCTTTTTGGAAATTAGTATCTTAATAACACGTAAAGTATAGTCAAAGTAACCTAGTTTTTGCTAAGGGATGCGCCACCCAGACTAATTTATGTACGTTTCAATGATCGCGCAAAACGTGGCATGTTAATGTGGAGTGCAATAACCAAGATGACCTACAACAAAATAATAACCCTATTGAAAATTCTCATTTCTATGAGAAATTTCTCGTGTCCAATAAACACATATCAATCATACGAGATATATAAGAACATATAAGAACCATATAAGAACTATATAATAACTACATAAGAACTATATAAGATATATAAGAACATACAGCACCAGATAAGAAACTTGTGAGAAGTTTCTTATAAGTTTCTCATACGGTTCTTATTTATCTTATATAATTCTTATATAGTTCTTATATAGTTCTTATATGGTTCTTATATGTTCTTATATATCTTGTATGATTCATATGTGTTTATTGGACATGAGAAATTTCTCATTCAAATGACTTTTTTCACTAGGGAAAGAGAATACTTCGTATTTCTGATCAATTTCGTACATGCGAGACTTCGCACATACCCTCTATTATATTTGAACATATACGATATTAGAGGAAAATAAATTCTATTACTGTGAATCGCTTCAGCTGATACACAAGACCAAGTTAAAACTAAGCCCAAAGAGCAGTAGCTCAGTGTCAAAAATTAATGAAGAACCATATGAAAGCACACAAAATAAAAACCAACTACGACAAGCGACAAATGCATTACAGAGACAACCAACTACATTGCTTTCAACACTTCAATCGAAAAGTTTAGTATATATATGTATCTTGAACTTCAGTTCACTTCAAACCTTTAATAAGAAACCCACATTAGCTATGTCACAACCGAAGCTAACAAAACCCTCGGATTTGTATTACGTTATCTTTATCTGGCCACTTTGGAAACAAAATTGACTGTTGATCAAGTTGATCAAGAGATTTTGTGATAGTGGAATACGTGGCAAAAAATATCAGCTGTGTCTCAAACCTCCCTCCTATTTCCTCTCATTGTCATTTCGTCACGAGGTCTCGTCTAATTCCAGCAATGATGAACCTACACCAGCTAAATTGGACCGTCAAGTTTCTTACCAGGTTGGTTTATTATTTTTCAATTTTATTGAATACTATAGAAATTTAAAGGTTACATTCAAATTAAAAATATTTAGTGGTTTTTGCTTGGAAGTTATATAGCTTTTTGAGTATGAAATGACATAATGGATTGCTAAGTATAAAGTTATAGCGTTCCATTAGTTGTGTTTACTATTGTTTTAAACAACTTTAATATTCCACAACATATTTTATAATTTGATTCAATAGCGCGCTTTGCTTTTGCAGATGTCCTGTTGCAGCGATGGGATTTAAAGTAACGTAGGGCCCTGGCCAAGCTGGAATATCAACATTTTTTCACACATTCCTTGCTCCCTCTTGATGAAAAGAAACATGAAATTTCAAACAATACGAAAATGCCGTCTCCTATAAAAGCTTCTAATCTATCAATGGTGTGTGCAAATTATTGCATAGGTGGAGCTTTCCCATCAGTCGTTTAGCTTTTCGTTGTGACTGTAATATTTTTTATCAGTGGCACCCATTTTAATTGAAAAACCTACGCACAACCGATGAATCTCTTGCCTCCTTTGATAAGGAGGGTCATATTTGATGACTTTATGTTTTGTTTTTAGTTATCATTTTGCTTAACTGACAAAATATTTTCAAATCCCCATTTGTAACCCGGTACGCCTAGGTTCTCAAAGCTTCTGGTCTAGTCGCAAACGGTTTAGGGGTCTCACGAGATTTAATTTATATCTACCTCTCTTATTTTCAGAATCTGTTCCCGCTGCCTTTTCAGAGCTGTTTTGCGTTAATTGTGATTTTTTACATTTTGTTTTCGCTCTGCTTCAACGACATATTCTGCACAGCTCCCTGACTTGTTTGTATAAATTCAAATTTTATCTTCCCAATTTCGTGACTTCATTTTGTGTTCTCACTTTTTAGGCACGAATACTGCTACCTTTTCAGTCCAGCTAACTCCAACCCATCAATTAGTGTTTCTTCCAAATCTATCACTGAACAATGTAAATGACAAACCTACTCCTCTATTATCCGTTTCGCTTGAACACATATCACGCGACTTTTCACTCCAAATCACTTGTACTACCTGCCATTAAATGTTTATTATAAATTAAAAAGTGACTCCGACGAATTCAAGCTATTGTCAAATCGATCAAATAGTGAAATCATGAGTTCCCGATGGAACCGTGCTTGGTTGTATGCCTTTTTTCTTAACGTGAAAAAACTGCCCTTTTTTATTCAGTCCACTATAAGGTTATAAGGTTGTACGCCGACGAGTGTATATTGTATAGAAATATTTAAAGTGTGGAGTAAAATAGTTATACTAAACGATGATCGGAAACTCGTCCTAATGTGGTGTCAAGAGTGAGAGATGAAAATTAGCGTTTCAGAAACTAAACACAATACCTTCGTGGGCGCTCGACCCGCAAGCGTTCATTTACTCAGCTGAACTACACACTTTTCAGCACTGCCATCCGAAATATATAACTATACAAGTATCTTGGGTTTCATTTCACTTCAAACCTTTTATGGTAACCGCACATTAATTATGTCATCGCTAAAGCTAAAAAAACTACCGGATTTCAAAGACGTCACGTTTATCTGCCCCATTGCCACTCTGAGTTAATTGCATATTCCGCTCTCATTCGACCCAATCTTGAATATGCATCACTCGTCTAAAATCCACATTAGTCATATGTTATACAGCATGTAAACTAACGCCATTAAAGCACTTTAGATGGCCTGCAAAAATAAGTTTCTCAACGTATCGCTTTGAGATTTAGCTCAGGGTACAACCACGTGGTGGAAGCATGGGGAAGAATATCGACGGATGAGCTTATCCTGTTAAAATAAAGAAATAAACTGTTTCGGACCATCTGCCGAGAAACATTCCCAGGGGACGTCATGACTGGGCTCACCTAGTTAAATATGCCACCAACCGACCTCCAAAGCGTCGAGTGCGTGGCTGAGACGCGAGCCGGCATATTGAAAAGTTTCCGAAGATATTCTGCTAAGGTCGGCACCGGCACGCTTGACGCTTCAGAAATCTCTCGGCGGCAGCTTTAACTAGGCAAGTCCGGTCTTGACGCTCTCTGCAAATGCCGCGGCAAACAACCCTAATTATTTAGAAGTAGTTTATGCGTTGATAAGCTAGCCGCATACTACACCCATATGGTTGCACATGTGATGCAAATCGTAACGCGTTACGTTCTGAAACTTAGGTTTGCGGGCCGTCTAGAGTTCCTTAGAAGCGTTACTCTGCAGGTTGTAGATGAGCTAGAAGCCATTCAAAACAGAGCCACGAGTTGTATTTTTCATACCTATACTAACAGCAAGCATATCTGCACCAAAGGAGCAAAATACAATTCATCTTCCAGATCGCCTCAAAGTGACTCGCATGTCAGCTCTACATTATCTCTTCTATTGCTTGCCACACAAAGCAAAATATATATATATATACATATATATATATATATATATATATATATATATATATATATATATTGTCGAGCTGCCAGTCATATGCATTCTCGAGAGAAGACACCTCATGCAAACTCCATCTTACAATTTCTGGAGCTAACAATTTTAAATTATCTCCAATGCAGTCACCACTCTCTTATGTGTATTCATTTAAGGCTAATATTGAAACCTTACAGTAGCCTACGAAGTTTTAAGATCTCGTCTCCGCCATGTTTGAAAAGTTAGAACTTTACAAATGCTGTACTGTGTTTATTGTGATACTCAACATGTTTTCTGGTATTTGTCCTTCGTATAAAAGCCATCGCGAGCGACCTGAGCAAACAAGAAATAAAATAAAACAAAGCATCACATCAGAGTCCAGTTTCTTGTTATTTGCTTACAATGAGAGTAAAAGAGCCATGTGCTACCATAGCACACCCGCTATGCTTAGCTGCCACTGGTCAAACGACAGTTGCTACGCCTTGTATAGCTATGTTATAAGCCAACGACAGTTGGCTCACAGGTCGTTAAGAGTATTGGTTTAATGAATGTGGCACACTTCCCGAATGTTTCGTTATATAGCCCGGAAAAGTCGTACTGACCTGTCTCTTGGTCCAAAACGTCGATATATTGTCGCTATTTTAAAGGCAAAAAGAGAAATAAATCGTTAGAGGTTTATACATCCGGTTGTTGTTGTGGTCTAGTACGGCGACAACGGTTCACGCTGGTAGTGAAAAATATAGCCATTGAGCTACGACTCCTAACTCCGACGCACCACTTAGTAGTGATGCATGAGCGCACGTCGCAAGGATGCAAATTCAGATTGAGACAGGCTTAGGGCGGGATTGAACCCACTTTTCATGTGTGCCCATTCTTATCCTCTGTTCTCCTCACAGCAGCAAATTTTACCCGCTACCGCGCTCCGTCTTTCGGTTTACAGAGAATGGGTGGAATCGCGTCGCACCCATTGAATGCACCCTGGTTGGTTCGGAGGCTTCTTTTTGTCTGGGTACTTGTGGGTTTTCTACCAGCCTAAAGTGCGCCTTATCGGGAACCTATCTTTGGCCAGGAAGCTGACACGAAAGAGGATCCTGTAGCCATTGGTTAGGGCGAGGACGAGCCAGATAAAGAAGTAGAAAGATGACTCGCTTGATTTGTCCTCTTTATATATGCGAGGCTGCCCGTTCCAAGTTGTACTCGTTTCATGGACGAGTGGTAAATGCTTCATCTTGCGCGGTATGGCACCGGGATGAAAACTCAAATAGTTTGACTATATTTGTTCTTTATTCCACCAATAAAGGTGCAAGGGCTGGGGTAAGGAAGGGGTTTTGTTCTCACACTGCCTCAAACGAAGTTAACAACACAAGCAACCAAATTAAACCCTAAATGTCTAGCCAGCGAGACAACATCAGTTACCGTTGTCGACGTGAAATGCAGTCACCCTATTACGAATTTTACCCTGCATAACATAGTAGGGATTACGCTAGACTTCCAGAAAAGGTTCGATAGTTCAAACGTTTCCACGTCTCAGGTCAGAAAAAGTTTACTGCGTGTCTAGTTATCGATTGGCCGTAGACATATGGTGCTTCCTTGTATAGCAGACCGGCGATGCACCATCCCTTTAAACGAAACCACGTGTGCGACCAAATAACGGAACAACTGTGACACAGGTATACTGGCACAATGCGGAACCGACCAAACTTTGTCGCGGCGTAATGACAAGGTTAAAGGCGACTTTTTCTTTCATTTTCTTCGTCACGAAAATCTTTATGACATATTTGCTTGATCGCACTCTTGTGAGGGTCACAAGAAGTATTCCACAGTGCCGGTAATCAAAGGCGGCTCCAAGACCAGCCAGGAGCACTGCGTAAAGACTCGATTAGGAACGGCTGATACAATCAATGCCTGGACAAGCATTGAACTGGTGGATCATGTTTAAAAGAGCAGTAACGAGAATTCCAGAGCCGTAACCATGTCTGGAATTCAGCACCTGTCTTGCGCTTTGCCGAAACCAAAGCGTGAAAACAGTGAGAATTGGCATCGTATAATTGCCAACCGGTCAAATGGCCGCTTCTTCTGGCTGCAAATTCAAGAGGTTAACATTGCTTATTTTCAATTTATAACTTTTGCCACTGCCATCGCGTGAAAAAAAAAAAAAACTAATATTTTTGAGGTTTTTTGTCTTATATCGCTACCTGAATGTAAACTAAAATGGAGACTTTGTACGCTTTCAGGTGGCTTCAAAGTGCTGCTTTTTTCCCCAATCCGCCTTTGCTATTCTCAAAAAAAAACTATAAAGAAAAACAAAAAATAAAAAAAAAATGATGTCCTTATTTGTGCAAGTTATCTTTGAACCCATGTCATATAAACGGTGAGCGCAACCTCTGGGTGTAGCGTTGTCCCATTGTTTTGCAAGTTAGGCGGGATAGACGGGGCGGGTTTCCAAGTTTCATGCAAGGATGTCTTGATGATTGCGTCCTGCCTCCGTAAAGCGTCTCGTTCCACTTTTTCGTGTGCAGTTCAACGTTTTCGGTTTGCGTCAATGCAGAAGTGTAAGTGTGTCATGAACCTGAATTTGGTAGGGATGAGTATTGCGCAGTTCCTCAGGACGTATTTTCATTCCTGCGGTAACGGTCAAATAGCTGAAGAAACAAGTACCTCAACGAGATGCAGAAATCCGTTAGTTATAAGGAATGTTGACCACATCGAAATTCACGGCGTCCAGCAAGAGTCCACCGAAAATATTCTGGAACTAGTTAATCACCTGGCAAATAAACCCGCACTACCGCAATCAGCAGACAAGGATATCGAAGCTGTGCATAGGCTGAAGGCAAAGTGAACAGGTGCTTTGCAACAAAAGTTGACACATGAGCTTGCCAGACTTTCCTCTCCGAGACGATGGAACGAAATGGTACATCTTACTTATGTGATTTTGCGGAGAAAAAAGCGTCGAGCTGTCCACCTTTTGTGGCTTTCACTTTGGTGCCCAGGCTGGCTTGGTCGTGAGCATTCTAGCACCTGAATAAAGGCGAAAAAAATATCGACGCCGACTGAATGTCCAGGTCGTGTGCTCGGCCCCATAGAAAGCAAACTCCATGTGCAGAAGAGTAAATCAAGCCAACAACTAGACAAGTTGAAACACCGCACACATGACGCAGTATGCGACGTGCTAAACTGGTGTTGTGTACTAGATTTCAATATCATGCGGGAAATGCAATATCCAGAAAACGGGCTCCGCCATTAAAGACCGAGTCAGAGAGCACGCAGCGTCGTTGAAAGGCACCGCGGCTGACATCTTTCAGTCCATTGCCGCAAGTGCGGCTGCAGTACAAGTTTTAACAATATTTTCATTCTTACAAGACACAAAAATGCCTTTGCGAGCGAGATTTTGGAGGCCATGGTCATTGAGAAAAGCGCGGATGGATGTGTGAGCGTGTCCGCCATCACGGTGAGCAAAAAAAAAAAGTATTTGCGCTGTGGCACGCTTTTGTGAAGGGAAATAAGAGGGATATGGTGTTAATGGTGTAAGGTCGGTTGAGTGAGGGAGAAATGTGTATGGGTAATAAAGTAATTTAAATTAAATGCAATATTTTATGTGCAGATTTAAAAGAAACTAACTGAAAAATGAATTTGCGGTAAGATGATGAAGCAGAATCATAAAGTCACTGTTGATAGTCAGCGGTGTGTATATCTGTTTCTTCTTTTTGTGTTTATGTCCCTAGCGTTCTACCTGACCTTTTCTTTTGCGTCAATGTAACAACAGGCTCAACTTCAGCCCGTCATTTACTGAGAGACCCTCTTGATTGGCACACCCAGCTGCTCTAGAAGATACAGCTCCCACGCGTAGGAGGGAAGCCGACGCTGAGCGTCCGTGCGCTGTTGGGCATTTAGTTTGCCCTTTTTGACGGAGACAAAAATAACGGAGCGCTTTGGACGAACACAGTATCTCGACTGACTAAAAAGAGGTTATCCTCAACCAAACGGCAAAAGGTCTCCCACCCATTTGCCCAAAGCACGCTCGCCGCCCCTCCCCCCCCCTCCCATGTGCGAGGACTTGGTGAAAAAAAACAGTACGTGGGAAAAAATGGTGGAAGCTAGGAAATCTGAAATGTAGAGGAGTGATCTTTCCACAACGGCGTTTTTCGTACGTGGCATTTTTCCCCTCGCTAGGCCGCGTTAACTGAGGCCACGACGGGGAGGGACTGCAGAACATCTCCTCGATTTACAGGACTTTTATCAAGCAACCACCTAATAAAAAAAATAAAACAACGCGCGTTTTTAACTCATATTTTTAGACGGGACACGTAATCTTTCCCAATAATCCTTTAAATCGACTTTATGGGTGCTTTCTACAAAAACGATTTGGACACACCCTGAAGACCTTTCCCTCAGGAAACTTCGACGAACATCTCAAATAAATCAAAAATTTTGAAGGGTAGTCAGAACATTTTAGAAATCCTGGTGGGACCCATAAACGGCTTTTCAATCGGGCTGTCTTGAAGCTTGCGCCACGTCCTATTTGTTTACTTCCAGGACATGGCCGACGAACACTAACAGTCCTGCTGCTCTCTTGTTTCTTGCGCTGCGTCCACGTTGGTTACCTACAGGACGCGGACGGACAAACACTGAGAGTCGCGCTGCTGTTTCGTAGCTTGTCCTGTGTCCACATTGGCTTTCTTTCCTTTGCCTCCCGCGTGCTCCTCGTTTGACCTCGGATCGCACCAGGTCACCGACGCTCGTCGTCTCTCTTCTTCCCTACCCAGCGACTGCCTCACACTTCCCTTCCCGAAAATGTCCTCGGCGCTCCCAAGCCCAGCCGAACTTGAAAATTCGGCAGGCCAGGGCTAGCCTGCTCTCTCTAAAATCTATCTCTGTCTCTCTCTCTCTCTCTTACTCCCTCTCATGCCTCCCTTTATCAGTCGTGCTTCGACGTCGTACCGTCATGTCATAGGCTATGCGGTTTAAACAGGTCAGCAAACTGCCGTTTAACCTTTAAACCGTTAACTATTCGCGACTCAGCGACCTATGACGCCACTATCGGCAAATATGGCGTCAACCAGGTCGTGCCGTGCCATGCCAGCTCAACGCACAGCTGGGCATCAGCGAGCGGAATTGACTCAAATTTCGCCCCACATTTTATTCTCCACGTTTCGAACCCCGGCGATGTGTTGGGGTAAGCGAGCTTCAGAGGCGACTTTCTTCGAGGAAACAGGAAGGACTGCCCACTGTCCTTCCACTGTGCTGATGAACGTTGAGAAACGCAGAATGTCTGGCTCGCGGTTCCATAGGTCGCGTCCAGAGCAACCTAGGTCACAAGGCGATACTACGGTACGCCTGACACCGGTAGAACTGTTCTGTCGCCAATCCACGCAATGCAAATACGAAGCCAGAAGAGACGAGCAGAAATCGCGAAAGGACCTGGTCCGGCCAGTTCAGTGTTTTCCCGCTAGGTGTCGTCGTTTGGGAGTCGCATTGCGGCGGACAGTTTGATGGAACCGGTGGGCAGTTAGATTATACTGCTCAACGGAGGTTCAAACCTGTTACGGGCATTGTTCAATGAACCAGCGATATAATAATATTAATCAAAAAATAATGTTTTTTAATTATATATTTTTATATGAACCTGTGTAAATTTGAAACTCTTTTTTTTTAGTGTATACTCATACGTGTCATTCTCTGCCGACGCCTGTTCGCAAAGGCCCATCCTGCGCTTTCCAACATTTTCGCCTTTGCGCACATAGCAAAGTATCCTTGTTGCTGGAATCAGGAAGTACCATAAGCTCCGGAAACGGCAATTCCTGGCAATGTTGCCGGTCTTTCCGCACCCTTCAGACTGCCCGCGGCCGTCGTTTGGCGCATTATGGTTGTCGTTACGCTCAACTTGATTACGCCGGAACTCTTGCCGACTTCTACGGAAATCGTAGATTTTATGACTACCGCCTTTGTCTTGTGGTTGCTGAACCATTCATTGAACGTCGGGCGCTGCCATCTAGGATGCTTGGGCAACGCCTTCAGCCTCTTCTCTTGTTAAGATAAGCTTGGCAAGCAGTTTGCGCAATGAAACGCGGAGTTCGTGCAGAAAATTCGATCCCGCAGCATGGTGTCGAGAACGGCTCCGAAGTTGCAGTCGTCGACAATTTTCCGTATCTCGAAGAAAAACCCTTCACCGACTCACTCGGTCGCTGGCCCCGCAAGAAGTACTTTTATGTATTTGCGATTTCGCGCGTTCTGGTAAGCAGTACTCATGTAGTAGTTTCACCACTGTGGAATATTCCAACGTTATGAACCTCTGTAGGCGCGCACCGTCCCCGAGTACTTTAACTGTTGAAGTGCTGAGTGCTGACACCAGTAGGTCTCGTTTTCTCTTAGCACCTGTCAGATCCTATGCCTCAAAGTATGCCTACAGGCAAACTATGTAATCGTCCCATTTGTTTATAGTACCATGAAATTGCACACCGCAATGGAACGCCGCCATGCTGTCGTTCTTCAGATTTGCAACGGTTCTGTTTCCATGAAATCGAAGCGACCGTAACACCCAAAACACCGCACAAACCGTGACTCATGTACTGCTTAGGGAAGCTAGTCCTTGCACTGCTTGCCATGCTCTGCTACGACGAACACTTATACCCGGGACTTTGTCATTACGGTCGTTTCGGTTGCATGCAAACGCAACCAACGCTGATGTGTAAACCAGCCTCAACTCGTCGCCAATGTAATGAAGCTAACTACAGCATAAACGATCAAAGGTTTTACTTGCGTAATACCACCTTGAGCTGACTGAGCAGCGGCCATCTCTGTCTTGCGAGGAAACCACGCGACCTGTCTTGTACCGGCGGTGTCTGTCCCGCACAACCACGCGGGCAGACGCGTCGCTGTACACCATACTGCGTTTACCCTTAAGCTGACACTAGAACCTCCGACTTCAGCGTGAGCTCACTGGCTTCCGCAGTGCTTTGGTTGCGCGTGCCTTTGCGTTCACACTCGGAGGTGTATCGAAGAAGCGTCAGCCACTTGGAGCGAGACTAGAAAGAACGTTTTATTCCTCCTCGTCTTCTTTTAAGCAGGGAGCCTCTTGTTAGAGGCCCCCTACCGGTACATCTTCCTTTCCCTGATGATCAAGATGACCATAACGTAACCGCCTACAACTAAAGTCAAGTTCTATGTTCGTTGTATAAAGTTATGGTCGTAGTGTAATCTGCTTGGTGCCCTCCGCTGTCGCATGGTTCTGTGCAGACCTTGGGTTGGGTCACCCGCTTCTGCTGGTGTACTTAACGGCTGGGCGGGGGCGGCACCAGTGCTTGACGGAAGAGTTGTCGCTGCTTCTTCAGGGACAGGTGGTGTCCGGCTTTCTGGCTGAAGCAGTAGCGATGTGGTCGGTTCTCGGACAGTAGGAGTGAGTGGGCTTGGGTGCTGTGCTTCGTAAGGGGCTGCTGAAGCTCTCGTGTACTGTTCGTCGCGGCACTCATCTTCGACGGAAGTTCCGCCTGGCTCGAACGGTTCAGCGGTTTTCCTGAGGTGTCTTCTGTTTCTTCGGTAATGTTGCCCGTCCTCGGTGCACACTCTGTACGAACGAGGAGCCACACAACGCTCAACCCTGGCTTTGCGACACCATGAACTGTCATCGCGTATCCGGACGACGTCTCCAGGACGCAGCGGAGCAAGATGGTGATTTGTCTTAAAGGTTTGTGCATGTTTCCGCACTGTGGAAGTCGTGGCTGCGGTAAAATCTGGCAGCCTTCCACGTAGCTGCCTTCCCATCAGAAGCTCACTGGGAGTGCGTCCATCTTCCAAGGGTGTAGTCCGGTAGTTAAGTAGTCCAACCCAGAAGTCCTCGTTCGAGTGCTGAGTTTTCTTTAGTAGTCGCTTGACGACCTGGACTCCCTTTTCCGCCAACCCGTTGGACTGCGGAAACCTTGGGCTGGAAATAGTGTGGATGAAGTCACATTTAGTTCTGAACGATGCGAATTCGTGAGACGTAAACTGTGGTCCACCGTCCGTGCAAACTTCTATAGGTATTCCATGCCGTGCAAACATAGCGGATAGCTTATCCACTACAATTCGGCAGGTTGTTAGCGGCAGAAACTCGACTTCTGGGTAGTTTGAGTAGGCACAGTACGCCACCAGATAATGTTTGCTGCCGTACTCGAAAAGGTCTACACCGATTCGCTGCCAGGGTTGGTCCGGGACTCGTCTGAGCATTAAGCGTTCCGATGGTTGCCTATAAGCGAAATGACAACATGTGGAACATTGGCTGACTAGTGCCTTGATGTCCGCGTTCATTTGGGGCCAGTACATTAATAGCCTCGCTCGCGCCAGGCTTTTGTTTAATCCTAAATGTCCTTCATGTAGTCGGTGCAACATCTCTTTACGGAGACTTTTTGGTATCACCACCCTGCTGCCTCGCAGTAGCACGCCGTCGATGCACGTAAGTTCCGAGGAGAGCGGTGCAAGCTCTCCAACAACTGCATTTCCTTCTTCTAGGGCTTTTATGACTTGCCTTAGTTCTTGGTCGTCCCAGGTGGCCGACGCTAACTGGGCCTTCATGTTGTCGCTGACAAGGCTTGCGAGCACACCGGTGGCGTGGATGGCGATGTCGTCATGTTCAGCGTCCGCCTTCTCTGTGTTCGGAACTTGGATCCGCGACAGAGCATCTGCTAAGAGCAGCTGCTTTCCGGGAACATACTGAAACGTGACATCAAATTGCAACAGCCTGAGAAAATATCTCTGAAGTCGCGGAGGCATTTCACTGGAAGCTCTTTTGCTATTGCTAGGAGCGGCCTGTGGTCCGTTTCGACAAGCACGGGATAGCCCACCACAAACTCCCGAAATCGCTCGCAAGCAAAAGTTACAGCCAGAGTCTCTTTTTCAATTTGTGCATAATTCACTTCGGCCTTCGACAGCACCCGTGACGCATATGCCACGGGCCGCCAATCCTGGTTATGCAGTTGAGATAGTGCAGCACCGATGGCGAAACTCGACGCGTCAGCTGATATCTTTATCGGTTTGGATGGGTCAAATATCGCGAGGACGGGGGCTGACGTGAGCATTTCAATCAAATTATTCCACTCCTTGTCATGAACGGCCAGCCACACAAACGCGTTTTCTTTCTTTATCAAGGCCCTCAGTGCCTCCGTTTTTCTTGAAAGTTGCGGCAAAAATTTGCCGAAGTAGTTTACCACACCAAGAAACCTCTGAACTTCCTGCTTGCTTGAGGGGCGGGTCATACCGGCTGCGCAGGTCATTGAACACTTCCTCAGGTCTTATTCTGTTCGCTGATGCGTTCCGAATCGGACTTCATCTCTAGCAAAGATGCATTTTTCTTCTGTTGAGCGTTGTCCGACGTTTCGCTATTTAATGCGGCACGTAGACGTTCATCTACGTGCCGGTAGGAGTGAGTAGGCTTGGGTGATGCGCTTCGTAAGGAGACTGCTGAAGCCGCGCCTTCTTTCTGCTGCCTTGCTCTAAACACGTACCGTTCGTATGTTTCGTTGCACTTCGGGCTGCAGTAGTCCTCGAAGGCTATGGACAATGGCATCGTAGTCTTCTCGCTGAGCCGCTGTCAGTGGAAATGTGTTGAATACGTCAATGGCTTCATTGACCGTAGACATGCGCAGAAAAACGACTGCTTTCTGCGCGGGCGTCCTCTCTTTCGCTGGTGCTGTGGCCTTGAAGAACAGCTTGATACGCTGCCGGAACTTCTTCCAATTCTCTGCGGCGCCGTCAGAAAGCACTAGGCACTCGGGAGGGGGCAGATGTCCCATATCGGCGTTCGTTGTACTATAGAAATCCCACTTCTGACGCCATGAATCGAAGAAGCGTCAGCCACTTGGAGCGAGACCAGAAAGAACGTTTTATTCCTCCTCGTCTTCTTTCAAGCAGGACGCCTCTTGTTAGAGGCCCCCTACCGGATACAGGAGGAAGGAAACTCGCGCTGAAGGCGGAGGCGTCTAGTGTCAGCTAATCGCGGTGTATAGCGACAGCTCGTGGCGTAACATTCGAAGCATAGATTGAGCACGCGCTTGTTGGGTTCGCTTCCCGCAGTGTACGATCTACTAAAACCATTATAATAACAGTTTCCTATCAACGTGTTTGTGGAAAGTGACAAACCCAGGGCGTCGGTAGTTAGTCCCCGAAGAAGAAAACCTAAGCCGCGTTATGAAATCTTGCACTAGAACTGAAACGAACTGGGTCATGCAAGGAGTCATTAGAGGCAGACTAACATTCCGAACGTTTTTGCGTAATAAATACGACTATGATCACA
The DNA here is from genome assembly GCA_037355805.1 of Ixodes ricinus. Taxonomy (NCBI): domain Eukaryota; kingdom Metazoa; phylum Arthropoda; class Arachnida; order Ixodida; family Ixodidae; genus Ixodes; species Ixodes ricinus. Next base: position 4,549 of record JAZHYW010032301.1, on the reverse strand, counting down.
AATCATAGTCGTATTTATGGTGTCTTCGATAGAAGAAATGACTCAGAGATGACCCTTTTCCGGTACTCGCCGAAGTGCAAACCTGGTCAATTCATTACAAAACAGGAACAGATGGAATCAAGACCATGGAACATACACTTTGGAAAACAATGATCGACAGCTTCCAAAGATCAGGAATCGTATTTTTGGCTTGAATGGTTTTAGAAATGCTCGGGAACTAAAGATTGAAAATGGAGCATTTTAAAATAAATCACGCTTCAGTGAAAAATAAAAAAAGTATGTGCAATATTAAGAAAAGCCGCTATATATCTTTTAAGTTTTGTTTCTTAAAGCTCTTCCTAATAAAGAGTATCCCAATTTAATTCGTTGGGTAGTTGCCGATACTAAAAACCACATATTTTCAAAGTAATTGCATAGGATGCGGAACTGCGATATTCTCTTAAGGAATAATTCTAAGCGATATTTTCTGACAGTACGGACATTGCTGCATCGCCCCCATAAGTATATTAAACAATATCATTACCGAGATTTCGGAGGTCTATGATAATATTATATTTTTGTATGCAATAAATCAGGCTGTAGAATGTTTATATTCTATTTATATATCGTTTTAACGCACAAACGCTCCTGCTCATACCGTGAAACTTTACAGAGTCCCTTGAGCTGTTGCTACAAGCTAACGCTTTCTATCTGAAGCCATGTACCTCAGTCTAAGTGAACCAAAACGTTACCGAGACCGATCTCACCAGCCTGCTGGGCTGCGCCACCGCTGCCGTAATGCATAGAGAGAACTTTAGTCATTTTCACGTGAAACAGCCTCATTCGTGCTTTCCACGTGCAGAGCACGAGACGGCACGAGACACACGAGCGTTGCCGCATGCTTCCTGTGAACTAAAGTAAGGGCGGCTTCACGCATGCGCGGAACGCTAAGTGAGATCGGTCTATTATTCGTAGTTATTTAGACAGTCCATTATCTCAAACGCTACACGATATTCTCAGTACCTCACTTTCCAGTGCCCAATACGAAGTGCATTTTCTTCTCCGAAGCATATAGTTTTCGCCAGACAATTTTTCAACGTCTTTCGTTAAACTGCTTTCTATATAACTGAGTGCTTGCTCAAATCTGTCATCTTTTGTGGAGAAAATATCTGTTGTTGTTCTTTTTGTGCACCTTTAATAATGAAGTTTGTTTTCTCTCAAATAAATTTTCTTGAAAATGTGAGATGCCTTTCTATCTTAAAATTGGAACGGTTGGGGAAAAACAACCCATAGCCGACATAACCATGCTCAGAGAGAAAGCTTAGCCAAGCGCAACTAGCTCGCTCGTAAAGTATGATCGCAAATGACAAAGCCGTGGTTGTGGCCTTATCGAGACTGCCGCAAACAAACCCCGCTCGCGATCCGAGCTTTTAATTAGTGCACCTTTCGAGCGGCTGTTCCAACGCGAGGCCACACTCCCTCGGTGCTTCGTTTGGGGCGGCCCATTCGTGATCATGACTGGAATACGCGCGACCGCCAGCTGCCGTGCGCATTGTCGGGCCTCACAATGCAATCGGTCCGCCGGTACGCCCTCTCTCTCCATCCTTTCCTTCTCTGCGCCACCTGCTCCGAGAACACTTCCTCCCACTCAACGTTCCCCTTTGTTTCCCATCGCCGGGTCCCCAGACATTGGCCCCTTAAGAATCGTTTGGAATAAGGGAGACTCTATAACATCAAATTCCCCGTTCGTTCTAGGAATCTGCTCAGGCTTAATTAAGGAGTGCGTCCCGGCGTTCCGGTGGTCGATTGTTTTGCTGCGGACCCGAGACCTGCGTCCCGCCCGAATGCTTTACACTAATGAATCGTTTCCAGGATCTTCAGACAGTGTTTTGCGGCGGACGCAGTTTCGCTACGCCGTATACAGAGCACCGTTTCACTCCGCTTCTCAGAAAATATCTCGGTAAAGTGTTCCACGATGCGCTGGGAATCGGGAGAGGAAATAAAAGGCGACGTATTCTTTAGCACGAAGGCGCCAAAGAGTATTGAAGAGTGCTCCGTTTTCGGAGTCGTCAGAGCTTGTGTCGGCCAGTTTGGATGCACGTGTGTATGCCTGGTATTGTCCGCCCTGTTTCTAGACGAGTTTCTAGACTTGAGTTTGAAAATGGTGAGGTGGTGTGATGGCGTCAAAAGCTGTCAACAAGACTGAGAGGAGAAAACGACGCGCATCCCCTGTTTATGACACCCTTAGGATCGAGACTCTGAGCGCTAACTAACTAATACCTCGGAAAAAGAACCGAATAAATAAAGAAAATAGACTAGCCGGGATTACTCTAAAATATTTTTGTAGACTTCAGAAGGTGGACGGGGAGAGAGGGGGGGGGGGAGTGAAACGAAAACATGACGGCAAAAAGGAGAAGGACATGACGTTTTGTCCTCTACTCGCCCTTTTCGCCGTTCACATTGCTATCATTTATCCCTGTAACTTTACGAGCACGCTCTAATTTGTGAATTACGGAGGTGGCGGTTGATTCCAAGAAATACCTTACCTAGGGAGGTGATATTAAACTCTGGCACATGCAAATGCAACAAACAAGTTTTCACCCCCTTTTCTTGTGAGCCTTTGAGTTTCAAAAGCCGGTCAGCTCGTTTAGAAAAAAAAAAAACTGATGTGTGTGTGTGTATGTTTATACGACCTAGAACTTAGTCTGCCTCAACGGGCGACTTGTCTCCCAGCCGTAGATGAGCACGCAGTAGCGATACACGACCGCACGCCGGCACGATGCTCATTCAGATCGAAATGGGCAGGGTCAACTGATTTTCCGTTTTCTATGGACTGTTTTTCTTACAACTCCAGAAGCAAGCCAGGACTCAGTCTACACAAAAATCTTCCTATTGGCTTTTCGACGATAAAGGTGAATGCCTAATCAACGCAAACTATGCAGATTGAGAGCGGATGGTCTCGCCTTTATGGCGAATTTACACGAACATCTCCAAGCCGACACCCCCTATAAGACACTTTGAGTCGTCTGATATAATAATATATTTAATTACTTCTTTCTCTGAACGATTTATTCATGCCAAGGTTTGCGATGGGGAAACTTGAAAATGTAATCAAACAGGGCATCGACAATATCTATTACGATGAATGGTATATAAAAAAATTCCACAACGGCTTGTATATTTGCAGGCCCATAATGAATGGATTGCTGGGAGCGATTGTGTATGTTTGTTTAGGAGACATTAAAGGGACACTGAGAGGATATTTATGCTCGCTGAGATTTTTAGTTGTACGTGACATATAACAGCCCAACTACCCATAACAAAATTTGCGGCTCGAAATTCGGTTTCTCTTTACCTGAAAACCACCGATCGAGAACTGTCCGGTTTGAGTCGCGCTCACTCTCTTTTCCGTGGTCACGGGCCGTTTTTTAAGGTTCAGACACGACCACCAAAATTAATCAAAGTCATGGGTCATTGAAGGCACACAGTCAATACTAAAAATAGGAAAAAATTTGAAACCCATTTTTGTGACTTCAAAAAGCTGCAAATACGTTCATTAAAAAAAAATGGTTGCACAGACAAACGGAAGCATTCTGTGCGTTCACTTTATAATTCTCAACATGGCGTCGTTTCGCGTTTCGTGGGACTCGCAGGGGGCAGCGGACGACGGGCGTGGGACCTCCACTTCAGAACTGTCGTTCACGGTACCGGCGAATTCTGTCTTCCTTCGAAAGAGAAATGTTGGACCGATCAATAGAATTGATATTTATCCCGTACGACACGCCCGACCAGCAAGCCGATTGCACGAAGACGTTACCGAGCCGTCATCCCTTTCATGGCTGAAGACATCGCTCGCTCAAACGTCAAGCACGAAGTGCCTACTTCGAGTTGAATACGCACGCGTACAATTTCTTTACTCGGTGCGAATGTGGCCAATGCGTGGTGCTGCCGGACTTCAATGCCAGAAGTGGATGTACTGGAAGGAAATCGGCAGCAAACTTTCCGAAATGCAGTCGGCCGGCTGCATTACTACGAACGAAAGAATCCCTTTAGTAACTCAGTGGAAAGACGCCCGTTTCACACGCAGCGGGCAGGGGTTCGATCCCTAGTGTGGGCGTACCATTTTTCTTTTCAAACATTTTGCGATGTTTACATTTCTTTTTTTTTACAATTATCACTGAAACAAAAAAAACAATTGTTGTGGACGATACGTCTCTGAACTAAATGGTATGAGATTCTATTTTTGACACTTCTCCCGCACAATGCCACTTTCAGATGCAGGACATGTGAGGCAGCTCTTCACACAACATCTTGGGAGTATTCTTCTCGGAGCCGATCACGGGAATTCACCACGGGCACTCACTACGAATTGCCAACACCTAAATGTACAAAACAACTCATCTTGAAATACAGAACAGCGAGCGGAGCAAACATAACTGCAAAGGAATCGCACGGCAAACAGATCCCGCAACTCATTTCGTCTGCTGCGCGCGGAAAAAAAAAATGGCACGGTCGGGGGTTGTTACGTGACCTCCGCCACTCACTCTCTCCTCTTCTTCTCCATGCGGTG
>JAZHYW010032300.1:0-19443 GCA_037355805.1 Ixodes ricinus | reverse complement strand
GACGCTCCTCTGAGATAAGTAAGCAATCGTGCTGTGACAGCGATATCTGCGATTGCGCCGCAAGGTTGCCGGGGGTTCCTGTAAAGCGTGCTCGGCCTGCCTTACACCCGTGCCAAGGAGAAAGCGAACTTCAAGTGATAGGAGCAAATTGCCATCAAATGTTCCAGAGAAAGAAATAAAGAAAATAAAATTGCCTTCCTTCCCGTCCCCTCGCGACTTCCGCTGTTAAATTAAAATCTCCCGCGTTCAATTAAAAATTGTCACTTTAAGCTGAATGCATGACAGCCTCAATTTTTTTTTTGGTCTTGCTTCGAAAGCCGTTATAAAAATTACGGTGTTCTTACGAACGCGAATTTGTGACAAGCTCACGAAATACCAGCAGGCTTGCGCACTTGGCTGTTTCTCACGTGCCCCAAATAAAGTAAATTATACCGGGATAAGATAAAAAAGGCATGGAAAAGAATCCTAACAAATGCGCTATATTCTGTCCTGCTTATTTCAAGGCACGGAACATGACAACCCTCGCACGGATGACCGGACAGGGCAGACGTATATTATGCTTTTCAATTTGGTGAACACACGTTGCTATAAATGAAACGTTAAGAACACAGAAGAATTATCCACTTATAGTCACATCTGCTAATGTAACAATACGCTTATTGTAACAATCTTCCGAATCGACTAACCCTCTCTATTTGGAAAAAAAAAAAAGAGAACGGATGTAATTAGTCTGAGTATATCTGCATTCACCCAGACACGGGCATGGTTTTTATAAATAAATGACAGCAATAACGTGAACAGCCTTACCAAACGCCTGTCAGCGCCAACTGCACATATCGTTGTCAGGCGTTTTTTGTTTAAGCTTGCGGCGTGTCTGTTGTCATCAACTAATGAAATTAAATATTATTTTAAAAGAAACACGCCGCGGTGACGTGCATTATTCGATACGGCGATTATAACCTAAGGTTCAACAAAATTGACAAAAAAGGAAGTTAGAGGATGCAACCAGTTGATTAAAATTTTAGTAAAAACATACTAGGTAATGAAATGTATGTCGGAGCATGATACATTGATTTTCGAACCAGTGTTTCCCGCACGCATGTACGGGATACACTGGTTCATAATCTATAATTTATGATCTACATTCCACAATATATAATACTATATACTCTACAATCCCAGACAACTTAAAAAAAAAAACACGGGGCGTGTCACGAACATGTTATCCCTCTGCAGCCGATGAGATGACAAAACACGACGCCTTTTGTCTCCACGCACTCTTGGAACGCGTTCGAACGCCGAACGGCGGCGTTTGGCGTTCGCGTTCGAACGCGTTGCAACAGTGAGTAGAGGGAAAGTGAGTTAGTCTACTCACCGATCATTCCGGTCAGTGCTCGGCGCTGTGGCATCCCCTTACGCTCTCCTCTCCTCCTCTCCCAAAGTTTCTTCCCGCATGGAAAGCGTTGACTTCACTCGGGTACATTAGTGACGCATTTATGCGCAAAAGCTATAATTGCTTTTGGTTGTTCTTTTAGTCTAGCTCTCCCGATTGTCGTGGTCTTGTCTTTGTGCCCGGACTATTATGATTTAGATATTTATTTTGCTCGGAGCGTTCCGTTAATTGGTTCAGTCGATGCAAGTTTCCAGAAGAAAAAGAAAATAATACGGGCGAGGATTTTTTGTTTACTGAGAAAGCCCAACGATCGGCAGTCTAAAAATCATTAGAAACCCAACGGCAGGGAAACCCGATAGTAAGAAGTAAGGATCAGGGCGAAAAAAAAAAAGGAAAGGAGAAAGCGGAAGAAATGAGTGAAGGGGAGCGCACCCTTATTTGCAGAGTGCCAAAATTGCGGATCCCTCGCTCGGCCGGTCGAAGTCGAAACACGACGTATCCCGGTGGAAATGAAACGGCAGCACGACATTTCCTGTTCCCCGCGAGGAAGGGACGGAACGCGGATATTTGCCATTTCCCTTTTTTTTTCACTCTCACCCCTCCCTTGCTCCACGTACTCTGTGTGCCTTCTTTTATTCTCGATGTACCTTTACTTCCGCGATCCAGATCCTGCGTGGAGAAAGGCTAAGGTAAGATCGATCACCATACCGACTGCAGACAGAAAGAAAGAGAGAGAGAGAGCTAGAGACAGAGGGAGAGAAGTGAAAGAAGGACGCTGCGCGTAGACGTTAAGCGAGAAGGAAACACGCGCATAACAAAAAAAGTCAAGATGGAGTTAGGGAAAGTGTTTCGGTGAAACTCTCATATTGCGCTTGCGCTATTGGCTTCTGTTTACACAAAAAGGGGTCAGCATACTTTTTTCTGATCCGTAGGAGAGCGGCGATCGGTTGATTTCGTTGAGCCTCGGAGTTGGCAGGGAAGCGGAAGCTACGTGTTGGCAAAGCGAACGGAGCGTCGGGCTTCTATCACATGACTGCCATCTCCGCTCGCGTGCGCTGGTTGAGACCTGGGTCAGGGGGTTGCAGAGCCGGTGGTTTATTGATCGGGCCCGTACGTATACGGTTTTTCTTTCGTTCGACAGTTAGGAATTGGCGGGGGAACGGAAAGTCGCTTGTTTTGCCCCGCCTCTCCGAAGCAATAATGCGGAGGTTGATCTCGCTGGCAGGGTGACGCACCAATACTTGCGCGTTTTGCCGAGTTCGTTGGTTGGCCACTTCCGCGCAGGATAATTCTGGCGTTTCTGCACGAAACAGTTATTGTAATCGATGCTGCGAGAAACCGGGAAACTCTTGTGGAATAGTGGTATTCGTCAATGCGGTCGTTTTCGTGAACGGTACGCGTGCGGGTAACAAAGTCCTGCGTACAATTACCCTCATTATCAGAAACAAAAGATTGAGTACAACGAAACTAGTTTGTGTGGTGCCGCCCCTTGGTGGTGGTACCTTTTGTGGCCCTGTTTTAGCTGGTTGACGCTGCAGATACTGAGTGCTTAAGAAAACGTAGGATGTGGCCTTTTATGTTTACTCTTCTTGCTTCGTGATTAAATAATACTTCGGTAGCTTTTTTTTTTATCGGCGAGCGCCACAACTTGATTGTCTGCGAACTGTTAAAGATATGCATGGGCCACGCCACACCGTAGGTTTATTAAGCTGTCACTAGTTTTAGACCTTTACAATAATGCGGAGGGCAAGTCGTCTGCTTCTTTTGCAGGAGTCGCGGTGACGTCAGACACACGCCGAGCTCTGATTGGCTCTTATTGAAGGATAGTGAGGAGACCTCAAAGCAAGGTGCCTTGAGGTCTACCCACTATTCTTCGTTCAGAACCAATCAGAGCTCGACGTTCTGACGTCACCACAACACCCGCAGAAGAAGCAGACGAACTTGCCCTCCGCATTGCCGTCTGCGCGCTGCCATTTTTGTCTCCCGGGCTGTGGAAGGCGTTCTGAGCGCGCGCAGTATCTTTCTTGGAGGAAATATGAGACGCCACGGATGCGTCCCCAGTCCAGTGACTCAGCATTTGTTTGCCCTGGTGATCAGCGCTGGAAAGGTATGCGTGAAATAGGGCCTGACAATCTCTATCAACGCGAAAGTGGATAAGCAAGCGTAAATAAAAGATAAAATTTCCGAAGCGTTTAAAGGGACACTGACAGGGTATTTATGCTCGCCGACGTTTTTAGTTGTACGTGACATTAGAGAGCCCAACTACCCAGAACAGAATTTGCGGCTCGAAATTCGGTTTCTTTCCGCCCGAAAACCGCCGATCGAGAATTGGCCGGTTTGAGTCGCGCTCACTCTCTTTTCCGTGGTCATGGGCCGTTTTCTAAGGTTTCGACGCGACCACCAAATTTAATCAAAGTCGTGGTTCATTAAAGGCACACAGTCAATACTAAAAATTAAAAAAAATGTGAAACCCATTTTTCGTGGGTTTCAAAAAGCTGCAAATACGTTGATTGAAAAAGAAAAAAAAAGGTTGCACATACAACCGGAAGCACCTGTGCGTTCACTGCATAATTCTCAACATGGCGTCGTTTCGCGTTTCGCGGGACTCGCGGGTGGCAGCGGACGACGGGCGTGGGACCTCTACTTCAGAACTGTTGTTCACGGTACCGGCGAATTCTGTCTTCCTTCAAAAGAGAAAGTTTGGACCGATCGAAAGAATTGATATGATCCCGTATGACACGCCCGACCAGCAAGCCGATTGCACGAAGACGTCGCCGAGCCGTCGTCTCTTCTCGTGGCTGAAGATATCACTCGCTCAAATGTCAAGCACGAAGTGCGTACATCGAGTTGAATACGCACGCATACGGTTTCTTTACTTGGTGCGATTGTGGCCAATGCGTGGTGCTGCCCGACTTCAAGCTGGGAGTGCATGTACTGGAGGGAAATCGGCAGCAAACTTTCCGACATACAGTCGACAGGATGCATTACTACGAACGAAAGAGTTCCTTCAGTAGCTCAATGGAAAGACGTCCGCTTCGCACGCAGCGGGCACGGGTTCGATCTCTAGTGTGGGTGTACCATTTTTTTTTTCGTAACATTTTCTGATGTTAAATTTTTTTTTACAATAATCACTGAAAAACAATATTGTGGACGATACGTCGCTGAACTAAATAGTATGAAATTCCATTTTTGACACCTCTGCCGCACAATGCCACTTTCAGATGTGAGGCAGCTCTTCACGCAACATCTTGGGAGTATTCTTTTCGGAGCCGATCACGGGAATTCCCCACGGGCACTCACTACTAATTGCCAACACTTACATGTACAAAACAACTCATCTTGAAGTACAGAACAGCGAGCGGAACAAACATAACTGCAAAGGAATCGCACGGCGAACGGATCCCGAACGCATTTCGTCTGCTGCACCCGGAAGAGAAAAACAAATGGCACGGTCGGGTGCAGCCACGTGACTTCCGCCACTCACTCTCTTCTCTTCACATCTCCGTGCGGTGCATGGGTTTCGGTTTCAGTTTCGGGCAGTTGCGTTTCTTGGCTTTATTAAAAAAAATACGTGACTCTGTAGCAAAATATTAATTGGGTAGTATTCCGACACCATAATAAACCGCCTAGCAAAAAATTGAAAAAAATTTTTTCGGGGGTGTCAGTGTTCTTTTACGCGAGAATGACATTTACAAAACGGGAGCCTACGGACGCGACCCAGTGTATCCTGTCCCCATTCTTTCCGTCGTTTCCGGTCTTAACGGTGTGCAACCCGGTTGAACTCCCTTTCTTTTCATTGCAAGCGAGCCTCTTCGTGAGTAGAACGCTGGGTTTCCCCATGGGGCGTATAAAACGCTGCACTTCAGGGGCGCTAATACGCGGCCAACAACCGACCAACTTCGCCCGGTGGCATCTTAGTTTTGTACGTGGTGTCAACAGCCACTCTTCTGATGCCGCACTCCGAGCGCTCGCCGCCGGTCGATGCACCTATTAAATGATAACGTGTTTTCCGAGTGAAGTCAACATTCCCCAAACGTTTTAAAACGCAGAACGCGTTATATATGGCTGGCAACTAACCGTTTCGGGTTTGGCACTCCTGAAACGGAAGATGGAAGTGCGACTGGCAGCCGAGCGCTAACGCAGCGCTTGTCTCTTCACTCTGATTGGGTGAGAATGTCAGCCGAACGCCTCGCTCGAGTAGATCGGAGTTACTCCCGCGGCTTATATCAGGCGATAAAACGTAGAGCGACACCAGCGACGGGTTCATCTCCTATACCTAACTATACCCGTTTCACCTTATGTTGTAGCGCAGCGGCAGCGAAGGCTAGAAGCGCGAGCTCATAGCATTGGCAGCTGTCCTTAATGCACGAGAACTTGTGCTGCCGAGATGCGCCCTAGAGCAAGGAGCTCGCGCTTGTAATCTTTCCTGCGGTACATCATAAGGTGAAATAGAGTACGGAGCTTTTTTTGCAGAAACTGAAGCCGGCGCTTAAGTGACGTACCCTCGTCTTGTTGCATTTTTGGATTGCCCGCTGACACAGGGTATGCAACCGCCTAGGGTACGGGCGAAAAGGTTTAGGAACGGACGTTGTGCGTGAGTTAGTTCAGGATGCTTCGTTTCTCATGTTACAATTACCAAAATTTACGGTTGTGTGGCTATAACTGCGTCGTCGGCGTGTCCACCAATAATTTTAATAAGAATAAGGACAATCGCGGAAAATGTGCGATTAGCACAAGAAACCTCCATCGCGAGTGTGGCTGCAATGTTATCGAGCTTCACACGTTCTACAAGGATCCTTATTTATAAAGTCAGTCGAACGCGAGCATGAACAACGAGGGCTTTGTATCAGACTCATTGTCACGTTTATGCTCACGGCTACTTTGTCTACGTCAAGAGGACCGATTCCAACCCGGTGCAGGTGCTCTGATTAGGTTATCACTGCAAGCTATGCCATTGCTGCATGGCATGTGGAGGGTATGAAAATGTCTATGTGCCACCACTCAAGATGCAGCTATGAAATGCCGAGAGCTTACCTGCATAGACTACTGTGGAAACTCATTCAAAGCACCCCACCGTCGTTGTCCCCGTTCTTGATGGCCTGTCATTAGCCAGCTCGATTCAACCGGCCAAGTCCCGGTCAAGTCAATGTAGCCCACCATAGCCAAATCTAGCCAAGTTCTCCTTTTACCCACACCATTGTCTACCCACAACTGCTGTCAGAACCAGCCGGTATTTCACGCTTTAGGCCGCTGAACAGCGTTGTGGCCGCCGCAATTTTCAAGATGGCAGCGCCCTTAAAAAAAGTGTCCATAGTACGCGCTCAACGAGCGAGTTTGCTTGCACACGCAATGCAGAGTTAAACGTAATGCAGAAACACGCTGTATGGTGCGGCACAAAACAAGGCGCCCCAAAATTTATTCAGCGCGAACAAATTTAACTACAGGAAAGGAACGGACATAACTCAACCCCCACCAGGACGCACCTAGCGGCAAACATATAATTTTCATCGGTAGGTACTTTTTAGCCGCTGCACTCAGATCACGTTCGCTCAAATGCCACGGAAAAAGCTTGCGCAATTTGTAAGAACGTTAAATTCCGTCGTAATAATGACGGACACACAGGCCCGCGCAATTCGTCACAATTGCTTCCCGACGAGCAGGCGGCGACAACCGCTAGGTGGCAGTGAACGATTAGAGAGCCTCCGTTGCAGAGAATTGCAACTGCTCGTTCGGGTCACATGGTTTATGGGCCGCGTTCAGGATACGAGTTACAGGTGACAAACGCATTTGTCCTTCACGAACGTCTCCGCCTTTCCGCCTGCTTTCCTCCTAGTCACGTGATAACGCAGCGCATGCGCACTTGTAACATATCTTCGATTGAGGCGACCACCATTGAACTGCAAACGCTCCCCATGGTTTGAGTTGGACCCCCTCTATGATCTAGGTACTCTACGAACTATAGGCGACAGAGGCGACGCCGCCGGCGCGCTCCGTTCCTAACAGGAAATAAGCAGGCCGGCGGCTTCGCCTCTGTCGCCCTTTTATCAGAGCCCTTTATACTTTGAGAGTTTGGCAATCTTTTGACGATACCGACAGTCCAGCTCTTAGCTCTCGCGCATCTTCAGCGCCGATCAAGCTATGCACCCGCACTCTTGCTACGAGGAGTGATCAGAAAGTTTTGCAACTCGCATATAACAAAAACTATCAAGGCTTTGAAAAAAAATCATTTTCAACATAATCCCTCCTCACATTAATGCAGTTCTCTCATTTCCCTTAAAAACTTTTAATACGTCGCAAAAAAAAAAACTTTTTTTTTGTTCGTTAAGTTACTGCTCTGTGGCAGTTCGCAGTGCACTTAAGTCATCGAACCCTGTTCCAGTTAGGTGCTTTTTTCAAATTCGGGGATTCAAAAAAGTCACTAAAGGCCAGATCAGGACTGTAGGTTGGGTAGTCAAGCTCTTCGAAAGCACACTCTCAAATGACAACCTGGGCAACGCGAGACTTATGAACGGGGGCTTTGTCATGCAGGAGGAGGACGCCTCTTGTGACCAATTCTCGTCGTTTTTACACGATGGCCTCATGCAGTTTGCGGAGAATGTTGGCATAGTATTCGCCTATTATTGTCCTGCTGTATTCCAGATAATCAATCAGTAGGATCCTTTTTGGGTCCCAAAAACTGTCGCCATCACTTTCTTTCCCAAGTGTTGCGTCTTGAATTTTTTCGGAGGGAGGGACCCCGAACGCTTCCACTGCATAGACTGCTGTTTTGTTTCGGGGTCCCACTGGTAAAGCCACGTCTCATCCCCAGTCACAAGGCGGGAGAGAAAATCTTCTGGGTCGCTCTCATAGATGCTCAAAAGCTCCCTTGTCGAATGCAAGTGGTCCCTTCGATCCTGCGTAGAAAGGTCCCTTGGCACCCATCGTGCCGAGACCTTCGACATACCCAAAACTTCATGGATGATTGTGAAAGCACTGCCATACGAAATGTTCAATTCTGTAGCAACTTCAGACACCTTAATTCGGTGATTCTTCATGATGAGGCTCTCAGCTCGGGCTGAATGATGCAGATCGGTCGAAGTGCTGGGCCGCCCTGTCCATGGGTCGTCTTGCAGGTCCACACGACCGCGTTTAAACTCGTTGAACCAACGAGTTGCTGTAGCATGTGAAGGGCATTCATCGCCATACACATTCACCATTCTACAGTGATTTTCCTGGGCGGAACTCCCTTCTTTGCGCAAAAACTTTATCACGCTCCGGTACTCAAGCTTGAAATCCGGGGAGGGTGCCATGTTTAACTGAGTGGTGCAGACGAAACGCGGAACCGAAGGTCTTGCTATTACGAACATGTTTGTCTAGAGAAATGAGCTAACCAACGGTTAAAGAGACATCACTGTCAGACTTTTGGTTATAGTCGAGTTGCAAGACTTTCTGATCACCCCTCGTATATTCAAAAGGGTCAGAAAGGGACGTCACAACTGGTGTCAGTGCGGGGGAATATACCTGGCAGGCTTGCAATTGCACGCGCTACTCACACGAGCGACACGCGCTTGGCGGTCCAAATGTCCTAGTATGACGTCACGACTGGTCGGAGGTTTTTCGTGTTTTCTCACGTTTAGTTACATCTTTCGGGGAAAACGAACGGAATATTCTAAATAACGAGATAAAAACACGCCAGAATTTACCTCTAACTTTCTTTTTCTCAAGAAGCGTTTCAGATTTCCTTTAAGAAAGCCGAGGACGTGGTGAGTGCCTGAGCATCTTGCTATCACCCCTCAGCAAATGGGATTGCAGCCTTAGTCGATAAAAACTCAGAAGAGCCAATCAGAAGCAAGAAGCACGAAAAGTTGCTTCATGGATTTCTTAAGTTGACTATCTCTGTAGACACTGAGGCAATATCAGGAGGATCCGAGCAGTTCGCGACACATCCCAAAAAATCTATGTTGGTCTTTTTTCACTGTTGGTTCTTTAATCGGTGCTTAACTCTTCCCTGCTAGGTTTTTTGTTTTTTTTTGTCCCCCTCTAATTTTTTTTAATTTCTCCACTTCTGGCCTGCCTAAACGCAAAAATTGTTTCCGGCTTCGAAGAGCCGCGAACTCGGCTTGTTTACCTTGCTACGACGAGCGTTGTTTCGAGGCGCAACTCTGGCGCCAAAACTAGACGCTGTTGCGAAAAAGAAGTGTTAACGAAGCGAGCAGATCTGTGTTCCCACGTTACGCGGCAAGCTGCCTCTTGATGTGTCGACCGGGTTATGCGAGCTCAGAAGGGCGCGATGCAAACGCTTCCGGCTTGAAACGTAATTTCCGTGAAGTGTAGTGGCCCAAAAGAGGTCTAACATCTCTCTATCTTTTTTTGTATCGTGTATTTAATCTTTTTTGCAGCATTTTGAAATTTTCACGAGACGAGGAATTTGAATAACACGGTGGAAACAGCCCACTTTTTTCACCTAAATTGTTGCTTTCAAGTTATTACTAAAAAGAAGAATCTTATTGCGGAATCTTTGAGCGTTTTTTCAGCGTAAAGTACGGGTGGATTTTTTTAACATTTATGCAGTTTTGCATTTGTTTTCAGCATTCATTATTGTTACTGCGATTTCTTCGGGAACAGCTTGTCCGTTATGCTGTTTCGTCTTATCGTGGATTATGATATTTCCTAACCAGCTCGCCTGCGCACTTTCGCTCTTAGCTTGACGAGTGTTTTGTAGCTGAGTCGTATCATTCAAATATGTGCGTGACTTGACGTGACAAATTGAAAAATTGTGTATAAAAATGACTATGTGTAGGCGCGTGCTCAGGTTTAGGATGACAGACGATAGGAAACCTCTCAATTAGTTCTGGACAAACAACGTGGGCTTGCAGAAATTAGAAATGAAGTATCTTAAGGAACAGTATAGCCGTTTGAAACTCTGTAAAGAAACTACACTGATAAATGTTATAAAAACAACAGTGAAATTTTAACTCGTACGAGCAGTATCTGCAAACCTAAAAAACACGTACGCGTGCGTCTAATTTCCTACAGAATATACAGAGGAGAGAGAGAAGAGAGAGCGAGAGAGAGAAAGAGAGGCTGAGATTAGCAAAAAGAGCAGAGTGGTTATTTTTTGGGTAAGTTACTTTCAAAAAGTAATTTGTTATAGTTACAGTCGCTTTCAGGAAAACAATTAACGAAGTGACCGCTACAGCTACGAGAACGAAAATGTAACTCGTTAAGGCCCGTTCGCACAGTTTCGACTTCTTTGGACCTAGAGCCAGTAAATGAGCTGCGCTTAGAGTATAGGCACTCTGTTCCCCAACATTGTTGTGGGCGCCGCCATTTTGGTGCTTGTGCAGAGCAGACGCAACTGCCGATCGTCATGATTGAAAAGTGCGACTTCTTCAGCATTAGATTCGGTGTCAGAAAGCTCATACAATATTGCTTTGCTCTGTCGCGCACTGTTTAAACATTTTTCGATGGCGGGAAAGTTTTTCCTCTAATTTCAAATAAAGCTTCAGATAACTGGCAACTATGATTTTAAGCCACAGTATGGACAAGTGTCGTTACCCTGAAGCGTAGCTTATTTAGTGGCACCATCAGGCAGGACCGAGTGCCTTGTAACCTCTTAATATCTCCTGCGACAAAAGGACACACTGACACCACCTGTCGGGTAGCAGTGGAACACTTGGCAATCCCGTATATTTCCTTTTTCTCTCGCGCATCATACTTTCTTTCTTGTCTGGAAAAACTATT
Source organism: Ixodes ricinus (assembly GCA_037355805.1). Taxonomy (NCBI): domain Eukaryota; kingdom Metazoa; phylum Arthropoda; class Arachnida; order Ixodida; family Ixodidae; genus Ixodes; species Ixodes ricinus. Next base: position 8,327 of record JAZHYW010032300.1, on the reverse strand, counting down.
GTTAATAATTTAAACGAACATTTCTTATAAGTAGTACGTACATTTGACCTCGCAAATACCGCCAAACCTTCGCTGTAGTTTAATGCAGTTCCCGTGTCACCAGATAGATGGCGCCAACGTGTCAGTGTGTTTCCTCGTCGTAAGATATTTTAAAGGGACGCTGGATTTAGGAAAACTATATTTTTCTATCTGGTTAGGACAAGCATGTCTCAAAAATATTGTTCGTCGAAAAATATTTTTGGCCCAATATTTATGTTACAATACGAATTTTTCGATTTGCAGGCGACACAGAAACTACGCCCCTGTGGGATGATGATAGCGTTTGTTCCCAACTAGTGTGCGCTCTGAGGCAACACTGAGGTCCAGCGAAATAGACGGTTTATGTTTCCTGTCGTTCTCAGTTACGTGGGTTCCGTATATGGTATGCAGGACGAAAAAAAATAGTAAAAATTGCAACCTGGAATATGCGAGAAAATTTAGGTGAGGCAAAACAAGAATGTGTGACAATCACGCGTTTTTCGAAGACACCTTCCAGCGGCGTGGAGAGATCAAAACGACGTTTTACCGCATACCAGAAGTGACGACATTTAAGATGGCTGCGCCCTTGTGGAAAAGGTGTATTCTCTGTTCATACTAAAAGGGGTACGGAAACGAAACCTTTGCTCTTAATTCTTTGCGTAGATACTGTCCATGTTGTGGCGGCAGAACAGGAACACTAGTCTAGACACGGTGAACCGAACGTTCGTGGCACATAAAATACCGGCATGGCCACGAATGACGTTACGCACAGGCGATGTATAGGCCATAAGGCGTACAGTCCTCAGATATTACTACTAGGCGAGATTGTCACGCGTTGACGCCACCAAGCGGCAACGCTCGCAACTTCAGTGCCCTTGGCCGGGCAGGAGCCATTGACGTCACGAGCGCGATACGCAATGCGCTTCCCGCTGGCCGATTTTGAAGCGAGAGGTAGAAAGGTCGTGGCCACGTCAGTTCGTTTCTATGCCCCTTTGAGCTGAGACCAGAAGCTCCGCCTTCAGTGCGAACTCGCTGGATTCCTCAGTGCTTTGGCTGCGTGTGCCTGCGCGTTAACGCTTGTGTTAGCAAGGTTAGAAACTCGCGCTAAAGGCGGAGCTTCTATACTTCGTTTTACCTTATATGCGAGCGAAGGCAAAGCTGGAAGCGCAAGCACGAAAGCTCAGTGCTTTCAGGCTTTGCTCGAGCGCGCGAGCCGGGGAGAAATGCAAAAAGCGCTGGTCTCGCGCTTCTAGCTTTGGCTTCGCTCGCAGATAAGGTGAAACGAAGTATATACTTCGTTTCAGTTTAAGTCCAGACGCAGCCGATGCTACAAGCGCAAGCATGTATCCCTGAACAGGGCCTGCATGACACGAGAGCGCGTGCTTGTCTTGGACGCTGAAAGCCCGGAGCTCGCGCTTGTAGCATCGGCTGCACAAACGCTATCATCATCATCATCCCACAGGGGTACAGTTTCGGTTTCGCTCGATAATCGAAGAATTCGTATTAAACATAATAATTGGAAACAAATTTTTTTTCAATGAACATTATTTTTGTGACATGCCTGTCTTAACCAGGCAAAAAACAAAATGTATTTGTTTTCCATGGGGTCAGTGTCCTTTTAAGAGGTTTTATGGCGCATTCACACTGGAAGCGGATCCGCGTTCGCGAAGCGATTGCGGATGCGGTTCGCGAGCGACCCGTTCAGACACACCGAGAAGCGGTTGGCGGTTTCTCGGCGATCACGCGTGATCTTTTGAGACTTGCGTTTGGCAACCCTGTTTTACAATCCAAAATCCACTTTAATCGACGATCCAAAGCCAAAATTTTGCCATTTTGGCATTCTGAAGATTTTTCTCCGGGACGTTCGCACGCATCACGAGTTCAGGCAGCGAAAAAAGAAGCATAGACCCGCCAAACTCGCCTGTGATTCCCTCGACTTCGCCCACAAGCAAAGCCCAGCTAGGCGCGCCTTGCTGACTCAGAACAAGATGCCCCCGACCTTTTCTTCGAAGTGGACCCTTCCCGCATGAATAGCTGACCTTGTTTTCGGGATAGAGGGCCGCTTTTCCTCCCTCGTTCGCTCTTATCATTTTCGAGGTTGTGAGCGATGGGTGGACCTAGGCGTGCCTACATGTTTCCGCTCCGCTTTAGGGTTGCGCCAACTTCTTGTTATCCTTTCCCAGATCCTCTTCCACCGCCATTTTTCCCACTTTTTATTTCGCTAAACGTACACAACGTTGAGTTTCTGTAGTCATGACACACCGGCAACACTGTGAGGCCACTTCCGTTTCCGTTCATAAGAGGAGTCGGAGGCTCAGCGGGATGGCGGTCGTCGTGTCTGTCGCTCTCGTTACTCGGGTATTTCATATTTTTAAGTTGCGACCAGGAAGTGTGCGTTGCTTTTATCGGAACGTGAGTTCCCGCAACAAAATGGAACGCCACAGACCGGCATTGAACGCCGAAACCTCGCCGTTGGAACGAGAGCGGTGTGCGCTCCTAGCCCTAACGATGGTGTAGCGGCGTAGTCCGAGCGCACGACCGGCGAGTGTGACAAAATGGTCGACGAAAACAGCGTAGGTCGCCATGGTAACGAGGTAGGCAACACTGGTTTGTCGGCAACAGGTATCACAAACGTTGTCGCCACCCTAAACAGATGGAGCGACGGAAACATGTAGGCACCCTAGGTGGACCGTGGTGCGGGGCAGTGTGTTCGGTGCTAGCCGGTCGTGGCTTCGTTGGTGGCGGACTCTCCTCTCGTCACTCGCACGTCGATCGAGTCTACTGTTTGTTTGGCATTAAGCTCAAATAAACACCGTATGGATTACCTCTGCATTGTCTGGTACGTACACTTTATTCCTTCAGTATGTTCCCTTTATTTGTTTTGTTAGTAGTAAACTTTACAGATCGAGCTAGCGCAGGTACCCTGCCCGCTCCGCAGCAGTGCGTTGGCTACGCAATCAGGCTCACGACGTCTCTATCGGCCTTCTTGGTGGTCATGCACGGTGTTGAAAGCTTTCAATAGTTCCCGCGACTGCGTTAGTGGGTACAAAAGCTGGCATTTCGGTCGATCAGGGCCGGGTTCCGACGTTTTACGGGCAGAGGCTAACAGGGCAGCAAGCTTCGGGCTGTGCCACCGGAATAATAAACGAACTCTCACCCGAATCAAATCACCGGTGCGAAGCCCGTTAAAATTACGAGTCAATTCTTTTCGCGGCGGATTCAAGTGACGGACGTAAACATCCCGTTTCTCCGTTGATTTGTCTGCTGTAACACTAGGACTACAGCGCCTTGGACGCCTCGCCAGCGACAGGTGCCATCTTGTTTCGAAAGTCACTGACGTCACGTCAGCGTCGCGTTGTGATTGGCTGCCGCTTTGCGGTTCGTGAAAGCGGTTGGGAGAAATCGGTCCCGAAGCGGTTGGCAAAAACGCGCTCCAACCGCTCGATCCTAGCCGCTTTGCGGTTGAGAACGCGCGGATCCGCTTCGCGTTTGCGGATCCGCTTCCCAGTGTGAACGCGCCATTAGAGGAGCTGTGCAACAATTTCAGTGCTTTGCTGAAATAATCTAGGGGTTGGTGTCAAAGTTGCAGGTTGGACTATAAATAGCCAAATTGGGCTAGTTTTATTTGCAAGTGGCGGGAAAAAGTGGTAGTTGGCTATTTTGCTAGTATTGGGCGATTTCTGACCTGTGCTAGGGCACACCGAAATGCCTCAGAGCACTTGGGTTTATATTGTTACGATGAATATATACAATGATTTAATTTACATTAGGTGAAGACTGAAAATGGCGGTTACAATCATCCAAAGCTTGTCGCCTCTGCTTCCTCTTCTTCTCTTGTCTCTCTACAAAGAAGTCCCTTCTTTTTCTTCTTAACATCACTCCCCCTCGGGTGGAAACGGCGTCCCGCCGTTTGATTGGGGGACGTATGGTTTGAGTCGGAGGACGTGAACTGTTTGTACTTGACGATGGCGGTTATTTTGAGGAGGTTCGACGGGTTCCACTGTATAATTGACGTCACTTGTTCGGTTGAGGATCCTATAAGGACCGCGATATCGAGGTAGTAGCTTCTGAGCAAGGCCGACTTGTCGCTGTGGGGTCCAGATCAGAACCAGGTCACCTGGTGAATAGGCGACGAAACTGTGGGTGCTGTCATAACGGGCACATTGCCGTTCCTGAGAATCGAGAGTTCGCAGGCGTGCAAGTTGTCGTGCCTCTTCAGCACGGCATATGGCGTCCGATGCATAGTCGGAAAGTGAAACTTCGGGGTGTAGCGGAAGCAGTGTGTCCAACATGAGGAGGGGTTCATGACCGAAAAGAAGATAGAAGGGTGAGTAGCCGGTTGTGTTATGAGGAGAGGAATTGTATGCGAAAGTTACGTAAGGGAGTGCAACGTCCCAATTTTTGTGCTGGTGGGTAACGTACATGGCGAGCATGTCGGCAAGGGTTCGATTAAGGCGTTCTACCAGGCCGTTCGTCTGTGGATGGTAGGCTGTCGTTTTTTTGTGAAGAATGGAGCAGAGGTTCAAGATTTCACTGACGACGCGAGATATGAAGGGCCGTCCACGGTCAGACAAAAGTTCTCGAGGTGCTCCGTGCTTGAGGATGATGTCTTCGAGCAGGAATTGGGCGACGTCAACTGCCGTTCCGGTCAGGAGGGGCCTTGTGATTGCGTAGCGTGTGGTGTGATCGATAGCGACCGCTATCCAGCGATTACCAATTGAGGAAGTAGGGAAGGGCCCAAGAAGGTCAACTCCTACGCGGTGAAATGGCTGCTCAGGAGGATTCAGAGGTTGTAGAAATCCTGGAGGACGGGAGGAGGGTGTTTTTCGGCGCTGGCAGGAGTCACACGATGTGACGTATCGCTTCACTGTTCTGTACATATTTGTCCAGTAAAATCGTTGTTTCGCTCGGGCGTAGGTTCTGACCACACCCAAGTGACCGGATGAAGGTGCGTCATGCAGCTCGGCGAGAATAGACGTTTGTAAGTGCTTGGGTATAACCAGAAGCCAAGAACAACCGTCGGGTCGAAAATTTTGTCGATAGAGAACACCATTTTGGAGAGAGTAGAGACTTGAAGAAGGTGTATTGGTGTTACTTCTCAGATCTGAAATGATAGAGTGCAGCAGTGGATCAAGGTTCTGTTCCTGGGCAATGTCCAGAAGGTTCGAGATAGGAAGAACGGGAATATCGGTGTCTTCATTGATGGGGGAGTAGAGTCCACGGGGTAACGGGATAGGCAGTCGGCGTCTTGATGGAGCTTCCCTGATTTATAGGTTATAGTGAAATCATACTCTTGGAGTCGAAGAGCCCATCGTCCAAGGCGGCCGACAGGATCTTTTATAGACGATAGCCAGCACAGGGCGTGATGGTCAGTGATTACGGAAAACTGGCGGCCAAACAAGTATGGTCGAAATTTTGTTATTGCCCACACAACCGCTAGACACTCCCGCTCGGTGATCGTGTAATTTTTTTCGGCTGAAGAAAGCGTGCGGCTAGCGTAAGCAATTACTCGGTTGTGTCCGGATTGAATTTGAGCCAAAATAGCACCAATCCCATGGCCACTGGCATCTGTGCGTAACTCAGTGGGTGCGGAGTCATCAAAATGACCTAGAATGGGGCTGGTTGTTAAAGCGGTCTTTAAGCATGTAAACGCTCGTTCTTCGTCCGATTGCCATAAGAAAGGCGTGCCTTTTTTCAGAAGGTTGTTAAGTGGGCGGGCAGTATGTGCGAAATTATGTATAAAACGGCGGAAGTACGAAGACAATCCCAGAAAGCTGCGGACATCCTTAGTGCAGCGTGGTCTTGGAAAGTCCTGAACAGCTTTTACTTTGTCAGGGTCTGGTTGAACGCCGGTTTTATCCACCAAATGGCCCAAAATTTTTATTTGACGACTGCCGAAGTGGCACTTGGACGCGTTTAATTGAAGGCCGGCGTTACGGAAAAGTTCGAGTACTTGGGCCAGGCGCGTGAGGTGAGAGGAAAATGTGCTTGAAAAATAATTACATCGTCGAGATAACATAGGCAGGTTGTCCATTTTAAACCTTTAAGCAGGCGATCCATCATCCTTTCGAATGTGGCGGGGGCATTGCAAAGGCCGAATGGCATAACTTTAAATTCGTAGAGGCCGTCGGGTGTAATAAATGCTGTTTTTTCTCGATCTGAATCGTCAACTGTAATTTGCCAATAGCCCGAGCGGAGGTCGATAGTGGAAAAGTACTCAGCACCGTGCAAACAATCCAGCGTGTCATCAATACGTGGGAGTGGATAAGCATCCTTTTTTGTGATTTTGTTCAAGCGACGGTAGTCGACGCAGAACCTCCATGATCCATCTTTTTTCTTGATCAATACAACGGGCGATGACCAGGGGCTAGAGGAAGGTCGAACGATGTCTTTCGAAAGCATGGTGTCAACTTCTTGTTGAATGACTCGGCGTTCGCTGGCTGACACTCGGTAAGGTCTGTGGTGGACGGGAGTTGCGTGGCCGGTGTTGATGCGGTGTGTAGCAAGGGTCGTATGTCCAAGGGGGCGGTTGTCAAAATCAAAGATGTCATGGAACTCCCATAGAAGACCTTGAAGGCGCTGTTGTTCGGAAGGGTCCAACCTCGAGTCTACCATGGTTAGTATGTTGAAAGGGTCCAGGGGTGCTGGGCGGGTTGAATTAGAAGGAGGTGGGTGGTCCGCTGCAATAGTGGAGACGGTGGCCGTGTCTAGCGATGAGCTCGTTGCTAAGGAAGCACCTTTCGGCAATACTTGTGTACTGGAACTAAAGTTAGCTATCCATACGCGGGTGCGGCCATTGGAAATCGGAACAATGCAGTGCGGGAGGGCAAGCTGTTTCGCGAGAAATATGTCCTTGTTAGGCGTTAGAACGTAGTCTCCATTGGCAACAAAGTGATTTGAGTGAACTTCGACGGTGATGGCGGCAAGCGGCGGAATCCGATGACTTGCAGTGGTGCATAATCTTGAAACGATTGATTCAGACGCGTGGGCTGAGGTGGGAATGTCGAGGGCAATGGTTCCTGTGGCGCAATCAATGAGGGCGGCGTGCGTTGACAAAAAATCCCATCCTAGAATCAAAGCATGGGGGCAATTGGAAATCACGGTGAAGAGAACGCGAGTGGTTTCATTGTTTATGGTAATTCGGGCGCTGCACATTCCAAGAGGTGAGATAGCGCGGCCGTCTGCACCCCGGAGGAGCTTGGAATCCGGGGGCGTCAAAACCTTGTGAAGCTGGCGTCTAAGATCTTCTCTCATAATGGAAATGGCGGCACCGGTATCTACAAGCGTCAATAGAGGAACGTGGTCGATTGAAATTAAAAGTTCGTTTTGTGTGTTACTTATAGCATCCTGAAGAGGATTAATGGGCACGAATATTGATGCAGCCCCACTTCGCGAGGCTGCACGGTTTAGTTTCCCGAAATGCGGTGGTCATGGGTGGGGGATGTTGAGCGACGGGGCATGGGCGAGGGTGAGCGGCGGGGATAGGGGGAGGGGGAACGGCTGTATCGTGTGGGCAACCTGGGCTCTTGATCTTCATGACGGTAGAGGTCGGCTGATGGGCTGGAGTGACGTTGGAAGGACCGACGGTAGGCAGTCGATGAGAAAATGCGTGGTCCATCGTTGAATCGGCGGCGACAATAGCGAGCAATATGCCCGATTCCATGGCAGTGAAAACAGACGGGTCGGTCATCTGACGTCCTCCATGCGTTAGGATCCCGTTGTGTATTCATAGGATTGGGGGATGGCAAGTGGTGGACAGGACGAGGAGGCAGACGTCGGCTGTCTGGTCGTTCCGGAGGGACGAGCCGTTGGATTTCTCGTTGAACCAGTGCTTGAACAGCAGATACTGAAACTGCTGCACTACCTGAATCAGCAGGGAGCGCAGAGGTCTCTGTTGGCAGCATCGCTTCCAATTCACGGCGGACTATCCGGATGATTTGTTTCTCAGATATAGGCGGATCCTCACAGGTGGACGTTGGTGTCGTGTTGGGCAGGCGTGTGAAGTTGGCTGTGATTCGGCGTTTTTTGGCCTCTTCAAAGCGCCTGCACTCTTGTATAACAGCATCCACTGTGGTACAATCTTTAAATACAATCAACTGGAATGCATCGTCGGCGATACCCTTAAGAATGTGAGTTACTTTGTCAGCGTTAGTCATGACAGGATCAGCCTTCTGACAAAGGGAAAGAATATCTTGAATGTACGTAATGTAGGATTCTGTGGGCGTTTGGACACGTGAAGCAAGCTTGCGCTTCGCGGACAGCCTTCGACCCGTAGGATCGCCAAAGAGATGTTGTAGCTGTTCCTTACA
>JAZHYW010032297.1:0-13605 GCA_037355805.1 Ixodes ricinus | reverse complement strand
GGTACATGTTGATTTCTATGACCTTTTAAAGAAACAATGATATTGGTGGTGGTCGACGCACACAGTAAGTGGATCGAGGACGTTCCTATGAAACAGGCCACACGCGCAAATGCTGTGTTGTGTTTGCGAGATGTGTTTAGCCACTTCGGGATACCCCGCACTTTGGTCTCGGATAATAATACACCTTTCACCAGTGCCGAATTCTTGAAGTTCACGTCGAAAAACAACATAACTCACACCAGGACCGCACCATTTCTCCCACAGTCAAATGGTCTGGAGGAACGCGCGGTAAGAACTATAAAGGATGGGTTGAAGAAAATACAAACCGACGACATTACAACCAGCCTGGCAAGCCTTCTTTTTAATTATAGATGGACACCATCAAGCTCGGAAAAGTCACCATCTGAACTGCTGCTTAGGATAATAGATTCGCTCGCGACTTGACACATGTTTCCCATCACACTCCACAGCATATGCCCAAGACACAGACTGGACGATCCCACCTGGGACCCGGTGTACGCCAGAAACTATGGGATAGGAGACAAGTGGATTCCAGGAAAAGTCATGGCGACAACGGGAGCACGCATGGCAACCGTCGAAACTCCGTCCAAAGTGATAACACGCCATGCGGACCAACCAGGACTAACTACGTAAACGGCCGCCAGACAACAACGAGGTCATGGCGGCTCTCCACAGTCGTCGCCAGGCCCATCAACCAAGTTGAAGGTTCATGGTGAATGCAGCACACAAGAACCACCGAGACCTCGAGTGGAGATCGTGAAACTGCACCTAACGACGCTCCACTCGCGTGCGGTTGCTTGTACAGCGCTTTCAATGTTCAGGGGAAAGGAATGTTATATATTAGTCGATGTCGCGAGATCTTTCATATTTACGGAGTGGGTCCTCGCGACAGAAGGAGCCGCGTGAAAATAAAGAAGACTGCTGTGTTCTGAAACCGCTACACGTCTTCATAGCTGTCTCTTCGGCTCTGGAGTCTAGCTTATAACAAATTCTTTATTATTTAGATTGATTCGTTCGCGGCAATCTTATGCGAAAGGGAGAAGAGTCAAAAATCAACTGAGCGCCGAGATCATGCACTGCCGCATTTAACGCACCGATTGGAATGAAGAGTATGGAGCTGAAAGTAGATGTAAAGCGGTTGTAAATATCATTATGTTGCAATTATGCCAAAGGAAATGCATACAATTGCACAGGGTGCCAGAAAAACTAAATGGAAGAGTGATTGAACTCTACGGCTGCGTTTCCTCCCCGATTAGGGCCAACACGCACTAAAAGAATATGCCTACTGAAAACAGAAATCGATAAAAACTTCCCATGACAATATTTTGCATCCTTGTCGCTGTCGAAGGTCATTCTGTCGAGACTTTCAGGCTGTTGTGGCCTGAAACACACTGTCGCGTCGCCGCGTCTACTGCAACAAGCTAGTTGCCATGCTTGAAATACGGAATAAACACATCCACACAAAAAGACCCCGATTTGAGCGCTTTTATTATAGAGCGGTTCAGTGCCAGGTTTAGCGATAAGCGATTTTGGTGCAACAGAACGAAATCAAAACTCAGCTTAAGTTACCGGTTGAACTCCGATTTTGCGCTAAGCGGCGTAGGTGCAACCGTCCCTAAATAATGGAACGAAACAATTCCAGCGCACACAAGTTGGGCGTCACTGTGTAGGCCCAAGTAGCGAGGTTGACATAGCCAGGCTATAAAAACGGCATTGATTATTGTAGTGGGAGGGCCTCCATGCCCATGATGAGAATTGTCCGGGAAAAGAGGAAGTTAGACCAGGTACCGTACAACTCGGTTTCACACAATTTGAGGGCAATTGCGGCAAAATTAGGTCAAGGGTCGTCTTCAGAGCGATTGCACACTGACCTGGCTAACTCGGTTTACGGGTGAATCGAGAGGTTACGAAAAATATCATAGGAACCGAGAAATAGAGTGCTCTGAAAGGGTAGTCTACGGCATCCCTCTGGCGTGTCGGTTTAAATATGTGGGTCAAACAGGGAGATGACAGGTTAGTAGAGCACAACAAAGCAGTGAACTCAAGGGAGCGAAATTCGGAAGTTCCCTAACACGCAAATGAGTGCAAAAATGTGTCCTTGAGTGAGGTGACACCTGCATTTTTAGTAAAAAAAGATTAACCCGGAAAAAGGTTGCTGAGAGAGACTATTAGGATAGCTAGTGTGGGGAACTGTATTATTAATCCGTTCAGTGTTTTACACAAATAAACCACATCTCTCTTACGTCTAGGACCCTACTACCGTGCCGCGGAAGATTAATAATTTGTAATGTTTTATTTGATATCACTGGTATTTGGTGCGTTCGTGGAATAGCTTTTTTTTTTTTCTTATTTTTGTTTGTCCTTTTTTTGTGTGGAGGTGCGGGCAAACGCTATGGGAGCACCGGATTGTTATGATTTGGCTCGGAGCTTATCAAATAGTATGCGTATTTATGGTGTTTTGCTTGTTGGTCTGGGGACTTGTGAAGGTTGTCTCGGGGGTTTTGTTTTTTGAAAATGAGAAGGGTTTAAGGCAAGCATCAGTGAATCCAGCGGCCTGCTCGACGTCAGCATTGCGGCTGCGTTTTAGAGCGCGGGATTGTCACATCCATGTGTGAAGTGTCGGGATGGGCGGAATGTGTGTGGATTGATCCTTGGTCTCTTTCTGGAAAAAGTGGTGTACAGAAGTGGCGACGAGGGAAGGTTATTTAACGTGCGGCTGAATAGCCGTCGTTCGAGCATCTGCATAGTTTCTCGAGGTTTTTTCAAAGATGAATTGTCGCCAGCTTGCCTACTGTTTAACTTAAAGCCCCTTCAGTTTAAGTATGTTAGCAGTGACCCCTACGACAACTAAGGCACCCAAAGAACTAAATCCCAGAAATATACTGCAACCTTTGTTTCGGTCTCTAAACTATTTGAGTTATTATATCGCATCACACAAAAATCTGTGTTAAAATTACTTGGAGCGCGCGTCGACACCAGAAGAAGGGGGCAAGCACGCGACCAAGAGCATTGGAGCTTCCAATACCACGGCAGCTTGATCACGAGCTCTGCCAATACGACCAGAATAGAAGAAAGAATTCGCTGACTCGCGAACGATGTCTACATTATGTACCTGATGTTTGACCAGTAAAGTAGTTGGTTTTATTAGACTGAAGCGTCGACCTGAGACCAGAAAAGATGCGTCAATCTAAGCTTCTAAACGAGCAAACAAAAAAGCAACTCATACCCATTGAAAAAAAAAATAAGTGGAATTAAAAGAGACTGAAAACCCAAGACTATCTTGTTTCGCTATTTCATTTTTGAAGGAAACGCGACACGCTAAAGTTATTAGAGGGGCAGGTATTTTCTCGACAAGCTCAGAGAAGCTTAGTCGGAATTAAAAATAAAGCGCAGCATATAAAAATATAAAGAAAACGGATCATCTGGCTAAAGAACAGTTCAGAAGGAAACACTTTATGTCTGCTGCATCAAAGAGCACCTGCGAGGTCATGGACAAACGGAGGGACTGCAGCAGCACTCCTACAACGAACAGACAACCAGGAGTGTGCGTTCTGCAAGTCGCCACAACATGACACCAAGGTGTGCAGTGAAATCATGTCTCTCACTGAAAAACGACAGATAATTCAGAAGGCTGGACGATGCTTTAAATGAACAGAACGAAACCATCTCACCAAAAAGAGCAGACGCAAGATCGCAAGTTCTGGGTGCCATGGTCGACATTCCACCGTTATATGCGATCCCAAATTGCTCTCCAGATCAAGTGAGAAACCGGAGACACAACGAAAAAGTGAAGTCTCCACCAGTACCCGTGACACTTCAAGCAGCTGTCACTGATAAAGCAAAGAAGAGGATGGCTCCCGAACGATGTCAACATTATGATCCCGATGTCTGACCAGTAAAGCAGTTTGTCTTATTAGACTGAAGCGTCAACCTTAGACCAAAAAGGATGCGTCAATCTCAGTTTCTAAGCGAGCAAACAAAAAGGCAAGGCATACCTATTGAAAAAATAACACTAAGAAATGGAATTAAAAGAGACAAAAACTGTCAGATTATCTTGTTTTGCTATTTTTTTTCGAAGGAAACGCGACGCGCTAAAGTTGTTGGAGCGGCAGGTATTTTCTTGACAAGCTCAGAGAAGCTTAGTCGGAATTAAAAATAAAACGCAGCTTATAAAAACGTAAAAAAAAAAGATAATGCGAGAGATAACCAAGTTTCCAATGAGCGCTTCCAGGCTTTTGATGGTAACCCTAACCAACGTCTTGGCCCCCAAAAAATAAGTTTTATTCCTGGCGATCGACAGACAAACTAACCGGATGTCTAAGCCTATAGACCGAGGTAGCTGTCCAGAAAAGATTATAAGTTTTCTTGCAATTTTGTTTTCATTCTTATCTATTCGCCTAAAGCTGGAAAAATATTTGATTGACGAGATTGCTTTTGAACTAGGGTTAAGAAAAGTAGACGACGCGGAAACGTATAACAAGGCTAAACAATTTAACTTCAAAATTTAAAAAAAGCAAAAAACAAAAAACATTGGGTGTTTGTAAGTTTATACAGCGTAGAACTTGGTCTGCCTCAACGAGCGACGGGTCTCCAAGCTGTAAATGAGAAATTTAGCCAGTGCAGTACAACCGCTAGCCTGTGGGACTTTATCGTGAATCACGCAGTAGTGATACACGACTGTACGCCAGTACGATGCTCATCCAGATGGAAACGGGCAGGGGTGGGGATTGAAGCAAGGATCCTGGCTTCTGCAGCGCGAGCTTTCGCTCCATGTGCTTCGAGCTGGTGCGCGCTAGTCCACTCGGCCACCGATCCCCCCCCCCCCCCCCCATTCAAAATTTAAATATTTATAAATAACCGCGAATTCTAAAGACATCAGAAAGCGCATCTCGAGTACATTCGACAAATCATGAGGCCCCAAACACGCAGCGCTACAAGTATCTTGATCTGTACATTGAATGGATACAATGTGATATACTCAAGAGCTGTCAACAAGGGAGAGGCCATGCGTCTACAATCAAATTCCTGCCATACACGTCGCTGTGCGGGAAGTTAGCTTATGGCATAGAATTATTAAACCATAGGTGATGGAGTATCAATTGTTTTTATAAATATGCAAGAATTCATAGGTGAGGGCTTCCGTCAACTGATGGACCAACAGTTTTATAACAAAATGTAATAGAAGACCCCCATAGAGAGTTACATAAAGCTGAAAGCAAGCTATTTCATCTCAATGCTCGATAATGGAGATATCTTTGAGGAATTGCATGAAAGCCATTAAGCCAGCCTATGCAAAGCCTGGTTCTTTTATACACTATCCAAAATGAAAAAAGGAAAGCTAAGACGAACAAAAGTATCAAAAATGGACACGGTAGCAAACCAAATTTCGGGCTTCGTAATTTTCTTTTTTTTAGAATATGAACCTGCACCACACGGTCCCACCATTCATCAAGGACAAAAATCATTTTGAAATTTAAGGGGACACTGAAAGGTTTTTTATGCTCGCCAAGGTGTTTATTTTGCATGACGTATGAGAGCCCAACTACCCGGAACACAATTTGCGGCTCGAAATTTGTTGGTTTTCCTGCCTAAAACCGCCTATCGAGAACTGGCCGGTTTGAGTCGCGTTTGATCTCTTCCCCATGGTCACGTGCATTTCTTTGTGGTTTGGATAAACACATCAAATATAATCAAAGTCATGGTTCATGCAAGGCAAACACTCAATATTAAAACATAGAAAAGAAATCTGATACCCACTTTTGGGGGCTTCTGAAAAGCTGCAAACATGTTAATTGCAAAAAACAAAACAAAAAACAATCAAACGTATCTTTGCACGGAGAACCGAAATCACTCTGTGCATACTCTTCGAATTCTTAAGATGACGTCGTATGGCGGGAGTCGCGGGGTGGGCGACTGATCCAACCCATCTATGCAATAGTGGCAGACGAAGCGCCTGGGACCCGCACTTCAGAACGGTTTTTCGCGGTACCGGCAGAATCTGTCCAGCTTCAAAAGAAAATCGTTTACCGATCAAAACACTTACGATTTATTCGTACTGACACGCCCGAGCAACGAGCTGATTCACAAGAAAACATCGCTGAGTCTACGTCCCTTCTCCTGGATGAAAACACCGCTCGTCTTACGAAGACGGATTGGTGAGAGTTTGAAAAGCAGGCGTACATGACGCACGAAGTGCTTGACTTTAGGCGTTTTTCGTGCAACGCGGCGTGTAAAATTGTCATCTGCCTCGCACGACCGAAAAAACGAAGTAAATAAGGAATACGCAATCGTGAATGCCTACGTGACTTCCGGCAACTCTCCCTCCGTTACAGTGCTTCTTCCTCACAAGTCCACTTTCAGTTTCGGTTTCAAGCAGTTGCGTTATTTTACTTCATTAAAATATACGTGATGCTCTAGCAAAATATTCATTGGGTAGTCTTTTGACATCATATTAAATCGCCTGGCAAAAAAAAAGAACTTTGGCGGGGTGTGAGTGTCTCTTTATATATCAGAGCATGTGATTCCCACTGACTCAATATTGGGCACAATGAACATTGCGCCATACAAATATTCATCACCAAGAAGGCATTGGAGCGAAATATTCGTGGCGTACAGCGAGAACCCACCCACGAATCATGTGGACATCGAGTGCCTGCAACACTGATTGGGCCAGTTTGGGCACATAATAACTTGGAATTTTAAGGACACTTTTTACAGGTACGGGGCACTTAAATTTGTACAAAGATGACTAATAATTACGGACACCTTTTTATGGCAAATCTAAAGTCCCGTTTCTTGTCCAGCCGTTCACTAGAGCCGCTGTTTTCTAAGCGTTGTATTGACGAACTTTTTAAGTAATGTGTACACGGAGAGTGCGAGCATCCGCACTTTATCAGTAATTTCAACGCTCTCTACCTTAATAATATTATTTCACACAGTTATTCTGCAACTAGGTATGATTTTATTGACGTGACAGTAAAAATGAGAAAAAGACCATTATCAACAAAACATTACAAGAAGCTGACGCACCGTCAGCAGTACCTTCACTTTAAGAGCTCCCGCCCTAAGCATTGTAAAACAAGCACTCCTTTTTTCCAAGCCCATAGATTCCGGCTGCACCAAACTAAAACACCTAAAATTAGTCGAACGCCTAAACATGTTCACGAAAATAATACTTGCACTTAAAAAGACTTTTGTCCTGCACGAAACGCTGCGAATGTTACACTGAGTCAAGTAGATCCGTGCAGTAGCACATGGGAGGACAAAAAAGCTTTTGCACTCTCGGTGCCCGGGAACTTTCACGTTACTAGGCTTATGACACTTGGATACTTGCCATCCATGAAGACAGAGATTACATAGAAAATCTTGTCCACTGCAGTAAAATATTTAATTTGAATGTGTCATAACCTATACTATCGGTATGTTAGCCAGATGTTTATGTATGGTATTGGCGATTGAGCAGAGTGGCTCAGAAGAGGCTCATATAAACCAAAACTTTAAACACTGGATTGTAGCTCCCAAAAGCGATCTACTGTTACTCGTTGGACAACTGGGTTATTTTCAATTTCCCTAGATATTGCACTTGTACTCCTCGCTCCATGATCTGAAATTTCCCCGGAGAAAAACGTTCGCGTGCAGGTTTCTTCGGCAACAAACACAGTGTTTTTTTTTTACACTTTTCCTACAAACAATTTTTTTTCCTTGAATATTGATGACTGTTATGCTTTCAAATATGGTGGTGCGGCAGGAAAGAATACAGTGTGCCTTGAATAATTGTTCGGTTTTGAGAAGCTCATAAGGCTTGCTACCTTTATTTTTTGGACTAAATGTATGAATGTAGACTTCTATGCTAGGAAATAATAAGGCATGGTATGATCCAAAGACACAGTATATGACGGTAGAAAAGCATACTTTATATTGCGAGACATTATAAAAATATCCAATAGTGAACAAAATTATTTCCGTTTATTAGGAAATATAACGGCTGCTAGGGATAAAACGAAGTCGTCGTTTTCTCACCACAAAAATATAAACTACGCAATGCTATACCGCTTAGTTACTGCCAAAATGTATGGCTAGTTGTCCCAACCAGGCGATAAAGTTTCAGACTTAGAGCTATCTATTTTAGAAGTAATCAGTTATCTATATCAGAAGTAATCATTTTGGAAAAGTGAATTAGAAAATGTTGCGCGTTCCTTGTAGCGTTCGCCATCCATCTCCTTATATATACGCCGGTTCAGTTGGTCACTATTTCGGAATTAAAGATTTAAATAAATGGTTGATAACTCATTATCTAAGTAACTGTAAAATCTGAAACCTTCGAATTTGGCTCCCAATCGCGAGCACTACAATTGAACAAAGACTGAGTGTACGGCGATGCGTAATTTATGTTTTCTTCAGACAAAAACAGGGTTCTTTTTACTTTCGAGCTCCCTGTAGTACACGAACGTTTTCTTCAAACGTACCTATAATCAGATATTATAGATTGTTTTTTTTATTTGCAGTCTTGTTTTTGTGGAGATTTTGCGAAAGTTAGAAAAACACGTTTTAATTAAGATTTCGCCGCTAGCCACCTTTCAGAAAAAGTCACAGTATATATATATTTATTTATCATGTCAGTGATCCTGCTGGACACATCATTTAAATATTGTTTTCTTTTTGGTGTGTGTGCAAATTTAGAAGGGTGAATGTTGATGAGAAAGGGTGGGTCTAGAAACGTCAATTTAAAGATGTGAAGAAACAAAACAAAATTAAAGTTAGGTGTTCGATGGCACTTCCTGAGTACTTTACAGGTATAATTTAAGCAGTGAAGTTTGATCGCTAACTTAATGTTTGCTTTCCTATGACACTAGTCATTACACGAACGTATCACAGCGCAATGCCCGCTTATATTCAAGACATCAGTGACGAAGGTTAAGCAAACTTTCTGGCACTTGCATTTGGTATTTCAGTACCACAGGCTGTTAGCTAGGTGCGCTAAAACACGTTCACCGCCCGCCGCCTGATCCATGCCAACAGCTTCGTTCATTAAGGAATCTTCCTTACTTCGCGTGGTAAATTTGCACGAAGGGAGGTTGTTCATGACGCCTACAAATACCTTTCTCAAAATGAAAATCTTAAAAGAAAAACACGCATGAGCATGTATTTTGCAATGTGCCTAGTTGCAAAGGAGGTTAAATGTATGTGCCATAATATAAACGCAGTCTTTATATTAGTGACACTTTGTGACCACTTGTTATGGACAAATATTTAAACATGATTACGGAGAAAAAAACAATCCCTTGCTAAGGTTCAGCGTTAGAAGCGTTCAAGCTGTTGTCGATTTGTGAGCACCCATAGTTTTATAGTTTTTAAAGCTGTTTTGTTAAAATCTAGAGTTATCTTATAGACTAAAAAACTATCGGAACAACTTAAAATAACAAAATTCAACAACGCATTTAAGATAGTTGTCATGTTGTTTTATATGGATTTGAAAATAGCACCTTTGATAATCCACTCACTTGCCAGGCTGAGTGAAGATGCATTTGTAGCATTAGACACATGCCTTTTAGTTGAAAATTGTTTGAAGTTAGACTTCGATCATCGCTCGAAATAGCGAAACAAGTTCTTCTCAAGTATTGTCATTTTTTTACGAATTATTAATATTACCCAAATAGTTCTGGTAATTGGCATTTATAGTTCTGTTACTTAGCATTTCTTCAGGAATTTTAAGACAGATGGAATCTTTTGTATTTGGTTGCAGGGTCTTTACACATTCCTACGATATTTAACCCCGATTAATTATACCTCACATTGCTAGCAAAGAAATGGCTACATATTATGATATAAATAGAGGACATTCGTATTAAATATTGCCTATATTTATCGTGTGGTTCATATTCTCTGAGTCGTATATTTTGCACTATATTTCCAGAAAGCTGATTGTTGTAGTATGTATTGCAGTTGAAATTAACAAGTTTGATATCAAACCATTTATTTTTTTAAACATTTAATCGCTCACCCACAGGGTCGGAAATCTTCGAATATAGATACCAGTTGACCTAGTTCGGTTTATTTTTATAACAACCAGGTAAATTACCCTCTCTTTCCCCGAACCTGAAACTCTGCCTGATGCTTACATCATGCAATCGCTCTTAGATTCAAATTCAAATTCTTAGAATAAATTCAAATCGTAGAACAGGCTACTTTAACACTAGGTATTCTTCTTCAATTTTTTTTTAAATTCCAGAGAAAATTTAATAAATATTCGATATGCTCAAAACTAAAACCCCAGCCTACGGGAGGACGACCCATATCACATAGGACCCCTATCCAATAATGTCATACTGAAGTCCCTTGCAGAACTGCATCTCGAAATCAATTAAATTTATCACTACATATTACAATTTTTGATAGTTCAAGACAGCATTCGTTATGTTATACATATATTATACACATAAATACCCACAAACCAATTTTAGTGCTTTGCTTCACATTTAGTTTGTCAAAATATCGATAATTGAAAAATGATCATAGATATGTGAAAGAAAACACGCCAAATTTATATATCATCTGAGAGGGAAAGTATAGTAAACGATACACAAGAAAGCATAAAAATTAAATTTGCATCATGTTTTAAGAAAATTGCCAAATGAACCTTTAGTGAAGTAAAAATTCGAAATCCCACGACTTGTAAAGCACACTCCAAACGGATTTTATGTGGTTGGAATTAAAATGAAGTTACAATATCTTATATATGTCAAGTGGATCAGGCTGATTACAATAAGTGATCACATGCTTCGCATGCCACTTTAAGATAGTGTCCCTGTTTAATAAAAAATAAGACCGATTTCAAACCTGCGCAGAGCCTCCGAACTTCGAGGTTTCGTATCACTAAAGGCCCTGTCACACTGAGGCAACAGTTGGACACCTCTATCCGCAACACGGGTAAGTCGTGTTGCCGGCGACCCTGTCACATCAAGGCAACAACAACAGTCGGGCAACATGTTGCTGCCGCCCGGCAACAGTGTTGCCCGATTTGTTGTCCGACAACCCTGTCACACCGCGCTGACGGCGAGAACAACACGCGGAATACTCCGCCATCTTGATTGTTTACCTTCGTTCGCGTGCGGCGCGGCGTCGCTGGAAATGAGACACTGCACAGTGCGCAGTGCGTTCGAAGGGCCGGAAATTACCGCGGGTCATACGACATCATCCAGCGATTGCGATTAGAAAACCGGACACGGGGAGTATTTTTCCGCTCTTTATTTTTATCGCAATGCCTCACCAGCTGACAAAGCAGATAGCCCCAACCGAGGAAAGTGACATCGCTGATATATGTTCGGGATTTACGCCACCTGTGTTGGCGTGTTTGCCACCGGTTCTTCTCTTTCGTGCAATTCCTATTTCTTCTGTAAAATTGAGTTAACACCAGCAGTACCCCACAGCGTCTTTAGTAGCAGGGGATGTTGAACTGAACGAGACGGCTCTTGACTGAACTGACTAGTGCTTTCACAGCAGCGACACCGGACACGGATCGGCCTTGATGAACAATCGGTGGAATAAATATTTTTCAAATCGCTGTGTCGGTTTGCCTACCGCCTGCTATGAACATCGCTTTCATCCCGCCAGAAACGTTCCTGGGTATTTTTAAACAAAATCAGGTGCCTGGTAGCGGCTGGTCTCCAAGTTCGACGCATCAACAATCATGGCCAGAGTGGTCGCTTTAGTGCTTCGATATTTTATTCTTTGGTTCTCTGGATTATTTTTATCTCCACTTAATCAGCGGGTGAGTAAAGGCGTGCTATTTTATTTTTAATTATCAGTAATGTCAGCTGGTCACTCGGCAGCTTTAATTTCAAAACTCAGGTGAACGTTCACGACCGGGGCTGTGAACATTTCGAAAATTGCTTTCCGTCAGCACAAACACTAATGGCACCTTGAAGCTGCACGCCAGCCCCTAATTATTGTTAAACAACGTTTTCCAAGCCGTCGGCCTGAGTAAGATCGCGCTATTGATAGGGGACTCAACTCGCACGCTTATCGAAGCGATCTAGCGTTGTCGCCGTCGCCGGTCTCGAAATTCGCTCAGCCAGCGATCAAGGCAACACACGTTGTCCGAACACGAGTCGCTGCTGTTTTTGTTGCCGAGCGCTGTCACACCGAGGCAACATATTCGAAGTTGTCGTCTCGTGCTGTCGTGCTGTTTCCGCGATGTGGCAGGTTTCTCGGACAACACGGGGAGCGAGCAACCAGTTGCCTTGACTGTTGGACGACGTGTTGTGTCGCTGTTGCCGTCGTGTTGCCTCAGTGTGACAGGGCCTTAAAGATGCATGTATTCTCAACACAATATGCAATACAGTTTCAGTGTATATACAAAATAAACCTTTCACGTTGTTCGGTGGAAGACACTTTAATTAAAAATTAAGAAAATAGTGCATCTGCGGTCACGTCATGGCGATATCTTTGTTATATTTCTTAGTCTTACACAAGCCTTTAGAGGTCAATCACAATTTACCGCGGCGCCACGCCTAATTATTTATGGATGCCGACTTTTTCCTGCAGCCGACACAAGGGGCTTCCTCTCTCCTAATTTGCTCCAGGAACCAAGCAAATGAAGCCTCGAATACATCCTCATTTGCTCTGGGCCTGGCCGCGCGTCACATTGTTCCTGGGCTTTGTAAAAACAAAAACCAGTGTTATTTCTCACTGGAGCGGCTTTTCTCTCTTTTAATTTTTCTAGGTTGACTTGCCTTAATTGTGCTAAACCGCG
The DNA here is from genome assembly GCA_037355805.1 of Ixodes ricinus. NCBI lineage: Eukaryota > Metazoa > Arthropoda > Arachnida > Ixodida > Ixodidae > Ixodes > Ixodes ricinus. Next base: position 833 of record JAZHYW010032297.1, on the reverse strand, counting down.
ACAGGTAAATATCATTAGGGACGTGACAACACAACTTGGCACTTTAAGAACGGAATGCGCATCATGTTTTACTTTGAGGACAGAGATGCAAGCCTACGCGTGACTTTCTATTTTGCCTCGAGATCGAACCGTGGCTCGCGACCGATGCGGCTGAAAATAGAAGCAGACGAAAGCGGGGCCTACCGCCGTTCGTCGTCTGCTACGGGCTCACGCTCAGATGCATGGATCTCCTACGGCACCGGAGAGCTTTTCTGGACGAGGCTGGAGCCTTCCGCCATGAGAATGCTTGTTGTTCCTGTTCTCGTTTCACTTCTGACACTAAAGGTTGTGTTGTGTCGTTTCACGCACTGGAAGTTCAGCAAAGCGATTACATATGAAGTCGTATGCTGCCGTAATTATAATCGTTGTGATTTGCGCCGAACCGCTGTCCCTCATATTTCTGGTATCTCGCACAATCCATAGGTTTCATAAAGCACTGAATGTTTATTGGGTTGAATAAAAAATCAACCTGACGGATCGCCACTCCTTTGATAAACTAAAAAATAAACCCGTTAGTTGATTAGTCATCCAGTCATATTGCATAAAAAAGTTAAAACTACAATTATTTGTTGCAATTTTAACGCTGTCTTCAGATGACATTACTGCAGCCCAATTTTCAACATCGCGTTAAAAATTGCTCATACTTAAGAGCTTCTCATAGCCATACTGTGCTCATACTTAAGAAGTATGAGCACTGCGGAAGCCTTTTAAAGTGAAGTATTTTTAAGTTATTATTTAATATATACACCCCCAATGACAACTACAAACATTCTGAGGTAATTAACCCCGCAAGC
>JAZHYW010032296.1:0-14821 GCA_037355805.1 Ixodes ricinus | reverse complement strand
CCGAAGTAACTCTTTAAAAGCTCGTAAAATAATTGTATAGTCAGTGTGACTCAGAGTTTGTTAAGGCGCCTCCTCCTCCTTGTGCGCTTGACTAGGGACAACCAGTGTAACTCATTCCCAACGCGGGAAAAACTTATGGTCAGACGTGGCATCTGTCGGTATACAGTCAGCAGAGTTGTTTTTTTCAAAACATGTTTTCGCAACAGGTAGAACCATATTGAAAGTCGGATGCATATTCCATCAGTGTATTAATGCAAACGTGCAAGCGAGCTGCAGCTTAACAATGACGAAAGTAAATCCCTGGGAGAAGGATAACAAGGGAAAACAAAGGACAAACATAAATCTCCAACACAAACTATAAGACCTCGACGTGCGACCAAACAAAAGCACAACAAGGCCGTTCACGCTTGTTGGTGTTAGACTGGTGGCAGATAATAAGCCCCGTTCTCTCTACTGCCGTCTAACTCTTGGTTAGCTCAGTTGGTATAACGCTCCACTGGAAATGGAGAGGTCTTCGGCTCAATACCAGGACCAGCCGGATATTTTCGGTCGCGCATCAGTCACCTAGTTGTGTTGGAGATTTCCGTTTGTCGTTTGGCCCCCTTGTTTTCTCTTTTCCATGGGTTATTTTCGGCGTATTCTTTATTGTTTGGCCCTTTTTGATCCAGTTCAATTATCATTGTTGGACATAATCCAGTGTAGATAACTTCAATAAAATTGTGTGTTTTGACCAGTATGTATACGTGAAATCTTAGTTCTAGATTTAGGCTGATTTTAGGAGTAAGTTAGCTCACGTTGTTCATTTATTTATTTTGGTTACCATCGAGGCCAAAGGCTTTACAGAGGGGTGTGGGTTACAATATGTAAAACACGGTAAAACCAGCAAAACATAAAATATTGTGTAGTAGTTAGGGCTCTCCGCAAAATAATTGTTAGTAAAGGCAGTTCGGAAACGTTAGCTATAGGAAATTTTGGCGATGGCACGGGAAAGGTGATTTCACACTGAAAAAGTGTTATGAAAGAATGAGTCGTAAAATTATTTGCACGACACGGCGATGTGCTAACTTTTTGACGGTGATTGATGCGTGCTTAAAAGTAAGAAGGTTTTCTTAGTAGCCTTTTATTAAGAATCAAATTGTTATATCTAATGAAACAAGCAAATAGGAAATATTTGTCTGCACTGTGAAAAAAAAGTGGTAACCATAAAGGTGATTTTATTGCAGTAACACTTGAGGTACGATGATAGTTAGAAAGTATGAAACGACAATTGCGCGATTTTGTATGGCTTCCACTCTAATATAAGTAATTCCTGATCGATTTCCCAAAATATAGCTGCATACTCCAATATTATGAACTAGGGTTTCAAAAGTATACAATTTTATTGAGCTCGAAACAAAATACAAATTTCTCCGAGAATAGCAAAGCATGCGATTAGAGAACTATTTACAAAATAATCGACGTGCAGCTTGCAGCAAAGGTTTGACGACACATGCACACCCATATATCATGCCTCAAGAGAAATATTGTTCCAATCATATCGCGAGAGTGTAATTTTATGCACTTCTAATGATTTCATATTCTATTAGCTGTTCACGCAAAGAATCGGCAAATAGAAAACGGACACCTCCGTCCAGAGTTCAGACTCGAGGTTTTAACAGGGCACTGGAAAACACTGCACGTTCCAATAATGCTTATAATAAAATCATCATAGTATCCGAGAGAGAAGCAAAAAGCAGGGCGTGCCTTAATATGATTACACTTCGTGCTTATCTTTTCGGCCATCTTATAGGACACTGCCGCTATCTCAATGGCTGCGAACAAGTATTGAAATACTCGCGTTTTTTTATTCTTCATCTGACTTTATTGGTTTTCGAAGATGTATCACTTTAATTCCACATTGAGCTTATGTGTAATATTTAAGGATCGTAGAGTTTAACATACACCGGCATACAAAGTGTTTAAACTTACTTGAGACAAGACTCTACAAGTAAGCTCGACCCACCACGATATTTATCACTGTCCTATTAAGCGAGACAAACTATTTCTTGTGATGTCTAAAAGTGTCTAAATAACGCGAAATAAATCTGAAAATTTGCAATATTAGTTTGTAAGCAAGCCTTACAATACGAACGTTGTAGAGCCCGTTCAGATACTTAATATTGCGTCGTTTCAAACAAGCTCAGCGTGTGTGCGACAATTTGTTTTTATCTTGCTCTAAAGAAAGCGCACAAAATAGAAATACAAATCGCACGTAACAAAGTTAAGTAACCATTAGGGTCATTAACATGCTTTTTGCCAGGGAGTTGTCAAGTAAACTTTTTATTTCTCGCTCTTAAAAAAAGTAGATACACAAAGGCTCCATTTATGAAAACGTCGCGATGATTTGTTTCCGAACACAACTTTTGTATTTAAGAGTTTGAGCAAAATGCACATATTTAAAAGTTAGCAAATTATTTTGGTTAATTAGCAAGTTTGGCCCATCCTATGTCATATCTTGATTTAATTTGAACAATACAGTGTTGGCTGACACGTCCAGCGTGTACCCGCATTTTGCAAGCCTAGGCACAAGTTAGCTGCAACACCTTGTAAGAAAAGTTAATTGCCCTAGAGCTGCTTAAAACTGTAAATAAACCCATTATTGCTATATAAAATTTACAGAGACAGTTCAAACTGGTACGAACTTAAAGAGAAGTAAAAGTTTCAAATACAGTTTTGCTTTCCAACCATGCCGTTTGCGTTAAAGCGGATTTTTGGATAGTCATGTTATGTCAAAAACGCAGCCTACGAGTCCCAAGTGTCGTAGAAACATCGCTAATCGCCCCCCTTTTTTACATCTATGTATAAAAAAGAAAAAAAAAACGTAACCCGATGCTTGGTGGCGATCTGTATATGAGACTACTACATTTCCGATATTAAATTTGTTTCAGCGCCTTTCACGGACTCATCGGGCTGCTAGTCATATTGGGGAGCAGCGTGGACCTCTATCTCTCTAGTCGCAAGGAATGCCACGGACGCGGTGAGTTGATTGTCGTAATCGCTAACCCGGATGGTTGTTGGACGCCCGAGTGCCTAAGTCGCAACTAAAGCTAAAGATAGTTTCATGTCTCAGGAAGCGGTAAAGTACCAGTAGCTAAACGCTCAGGGAGAAGCTGTGCCGAGGTACGGCTAACTAGGTTTCAACCAGACTTGTACACGTTACTGAAAAATAGTAAAGAATTACATTTACAATTACTCAAGGCTAAATTGTAATTTATTACAATTACAATTACCCTCCCATAAAAGTAACTGACCGTTACCCCAAAAAGTAATCCGTTACTTTCGTGGCGTTACTTTCAACAATATTTTCCTCAATTAAGAAACAAAGGGAAGAAGGTTATTCAAGTTCTTATTGTTGCCACCTGTTCCATTTATTGACCTTGAGTATTTTGAGCAACAGCTGACTCTCGAAAGTCTCGTCAAACATTTTGCGTTATTTCTTACTCAATATGTCGACTGCTACGCTGAACACCATTTGAACTGAGGCACTGGATGGGAGTGCCATATTGTGCCTCACGAATGTTTTATGCTCTTCATTGAGCTTTTTCATCGAAGCAATGGAAGTACTATTTACCTCGATGATAGAGCAAAGCTTCGTCGTTGCAGTCGTTGCCTGATATTTGAGAGTTTTGCCAGAGTTGGTAACAGTAAGGTGATAATTAAATAATAAATAAGGTTTGGCTCGATATTCTTCTTCCTTTGGTTCTGAACAGGTCGAGCCTCGGTTGAGACGTTGGTGAGTTAGAAAAAAGTTTCCAATATTTAAAAATAAGTAATCGAAAAACAACAACAGGACACTCATAACAACAATTAATTAGAGCGTTGGTTAAAACAAGGAAATGTAAACGCACGTTTGCCATGTGTACCTTTCTTGGTACCGTTCCAAAAACGCACGGAGCACGGACCGACTGCAGTTTACTCCGGTGTTCTCCAGATAGACGTCCACTGATGCCACGGGCAGCGAAGGGCAGAGAACTAAGTAAGCCGCGCAATGGCCCCTCTCCTGAAGCCCAGAATATCAAGTCTACGTCAGCCACCATTATGGTTTATTTGTAAAAAATATCTGCTTGAGATAAGATGCGTCCTGCTGGGGTAAAAACAGGAAGAAGAAAAAAGGAAGACTATTACTATTTTCGAAGTGCTTACAAAAGCTGACTCACAAAAAGGGTAACTGAGATGCAGATAACCTGGCTGGAATTCACAAATAAAGCGGGTCAACCCTAGAAGTTGGACTACAAAAAAAAAAAAGCTTTTAAAACAGGGTCAAATAAGGTGAAAGAGCAGAAAAAATGCATCCTGTTTTCTAAAGGTCTGTTCACACGATGCATCTTTTAGGCGCGCAACCGTTTCGCGACACTCAAGTTTCGCGAAATGTGCTCGTTCACACGTACCGCTTCACGTGCAACAACGATGACGTTTAGACTCGCGAAAATAGTTTCGGTGTTGACCATAATGTGGGCTTCAGTTGAAAGCCAACCACACAGGCAAAATTACGTGGTCAATTACAGTGCCGTAGCTAACAAAATGACTTTTTGAGATTTATCGAAACCACTGCCATCCGGACCACCCAGTATTTCCGAACGTGACACACACACACCGATGCACCGTTTTGAGTGAGCTCCGAATCAGATCGCTATTTATCTGGGGACCTGCTTTGCGCATTTTATGCAGTCAATTCACTTTAATTTTTTTTCTCACATACTGCACTACTTGGAGCGATCTCGCATGTGCGCAAAGCCGATTGAGGCGGCAACCTGTACGTGCAGGACATGTGCCGGCGCCGAGCCCGTACGCAGCCAATTCATTGCCAAAGCTCCTATCAATGCACATGGTATTCATAGAAACGCTACGTGCCCAATCTGGTTACTTCTCGGCGCCCATGTCTGCCCCGATTTTACTGTGCCAACTGTTTCAGAGAGCGCACATGGTTTCACGTTCGCTTGTAAACAAAGCAAACTTGGTTTCAGTTTACTCGATGCTCTCTTATCCAGCGGTATCGTCGCGACAACAACGCTATGAGCACTATTCTAATCTTGCCAACTCCCGCTAATTGTCTTCGTCCATCGCTGGATTTTTTCCGATATGCTACTCACTTTTCCTTCAGTGGTGCTTGACGTGCTTGCGGAAGCGCCGGCAGTATCCATCGTTCGTGGTTTCGGTTTTTTTCGGATTTGGCTCGGCTACAACACCGGCAGTGAAGTGGTCTTCTCAAACAGCTCGCTCCCCCTCAAAGGCCACGTGAGAGCGTTTCTGAGCGGCCATTGGCGGCGCCCTCAGAGTGATTGACAGGACTCGGCAAAGTTTCAGCAAAAGCTCGCTCCAGAAGCGAGGTGTGCGCGCAACTTTTTTAGATGCGCGCGTCCTTCTCGGACTCGTTCAGACGGCGCAACCATTTCGCGAAACTACATTTCGCGACACTAGATGCGCGAGAAAAATGCATCGTGTGAACGGGCCTTAGAGAGAAGATGATAAGTGTGCATCGACGAACGAGGATGCTTGTGGCAATGACACCTTCACATATTATCACATCCCTTTTAGAGGATTTTAGGGTAGACAGAGCGTTGTCTTGTGTTGTGACATTATGAAAATGGTCCTTGTCACTATAACCGAGAAGGCCATTGTTAATTCTTGTCTGTGCACTTACTGCCTTGAGCTTCTCGAAGAGGAATACAATCACTTGCTCTCTTCCTCTCCCCGCCTTCGATCGCAAAGAAAAAAAAAACCAAAAAAACCAAAGACACTAAAACCAAAAAGCGGATATAACTTGCCCCCCCCCCCTCTTTTTTGTAGAAATGTTTATTTGGATTTTTTGACATTGCTGTTACAATCTAAAAAAAAGTAGATTCAGGGGCTTAGTGTTGCAAAAACAAAAAATGTTTGCGGAACTGAAAGAGTGCCAAGCCTCCCTTTGACAGCGTCACTGCGCTCAACTTTACCAAAATGAAAACAACATTTTTTGTAGAAAAAGGGAGGGGGGGGGGCTGGCCCTCTAAAAATGTAACGGATTACAAGGAATCCGTTACGTAAAAATTGTAACGGAATTACTTTAAAATTACTCTAGAAAATATGTAATTATTCCGTTACTAAATTACCGATAAATGTAAGTGATTCCAAGTAATTTCGTTACTTGTAACGGATTACGTACAAGTCTGGTTTCAACCAGGCATGCTGGGGAGCCACTGAAGGTAGCTGGCTAGGTCTCCACACTGACGCATCGGCGGAAATAGAGACCATCAACTCAGGTTACTCCAGAGCCAGACAACGAGTTAATGGGGGCGAGGTGCTCATTATCATTCCGATGACTTTATGTGCACGTCAGGCGTTCACGCCCAGGCAGTGGTGCCATTTCGCGACTGTTGAGTATTTACGGGTGGAACTCAGCTGAACAATGAAGGAAGGAAAACAGAAAAGACAACCGACTGCCGTACTACAAACAATTTTAATTGATTAAAATAGTTGGCAGTCCAGAAATCGGTTGTCCTTTCTGTTTGTCCTTCCTTCATTGTTGAGCTGGTTCCACCTGTGATGTATATTAACCAACCAGCTCAACTCATCCCCGTAGTATGTTGAGTACTGTAGGACAGTGTAAGCCGGCCAGACGTCGGGCGATTAAGGATGTTTTTTCAGGAAAGGCAGCGGCTTATATAGCTGAGGGCGTGACGTGTCTTGTCACGTGTACCGGCTTGGTTCGGGACGTCACGATGACTCAGACTTGAGCCACGCTACAGACAGGTATCTCCCAATTTTGCTGATAAGGGGAAAAATCAGGATCTTTCGCAGACTCCAGGGCTGAACAAAAACAAAGAGTTATTTAAATGAAGAAACACTGAGTAAGTAAACCTAGATAAGCATTTAAACACTGCAATAATGTGTCAGTAAGGCTTAAAAAAAAACCTAAGGTGAATTAATACATACACTTCAAATTAAAGTCTAACTAAATTGAAGTTTATTGAGTTGAAGTAAATTGAAGATGGCAAATCAGTGGTCTAAGTGCATTATCGTGTCTATCTAACAGGCATATAGAGTGTTTTTTTTAAATCTTTACAGGTTTAAAAAAAGACTTGTGAAAAGCTACGCTTTATGCCGTTTGTGCAGGTGAGTTATACCGCTAGGGAACATAGAATAGGAGGGGCTAATCGTAAAGATCATTGAGATGGATGATTAAGTAAAGGTTGTTAATTAACTTTTATTTAAATGAAAATAGATATATGGTTCCAATTAAAAACTTGCTGAGCGCTATCGAAAACCACTAAATCAGTCATTTTCAGAAATACTAGCACGTGAGAAACGTAGTAGTGCACCAAAGCTACCACCGTGGAGCAGGTACAAGGTTAGCGTTTGCGGTAAAGCGCCCGCGCGATTTTCGCCTGTTGTTTTTCTAGTCGCAAGACGGCTTGTGCCTGCTTCACCAGTGGTAACTTTAGCGCACTACTGCGCTTCTCACACGCTCAAAGTTTTGCAAAAATTACTTATTTACGGGTTTTGAGACGACGCTAAAAATTTTTATTTCGAACCATGAAACTGAGCTCTTTGACCCAATTCAAAGGATTGATCCAACAAATTTTACTTAATTGGCCGCATGATCGTTATGATCAGACCCCATATACTATGTCCCGCTGTGCCGTATAACTTGACCTGAATTCGACCACTGTGGTAAGCGTAGCTTTCTGCAGACGCTAGACATATATAAACTTAAACAAAAACACACACACGCGCACACACACACACACACACACACACACTGTATATTGACGCTCTTTAAGCGTGATAGTGGAAGCAGTAATGAGAGTAGAGGGATGGCTCGGATCAGGGTGTGTTAGGAATGGAGTGGTACATCGAGATAAGCTCTCGACATCAAGATGTTTCCTGCCTGATGTGTATACAACTGTAAAGAGTGGAATTCCTGTGGTTTCAGAAACCATCGGGCAAGTCGTCCAGATGGATGCTTGTGGGTAGCTGACAAGCAGATTCTGTGGCTTGGGTGGTTGACCTATCCGAAAGGAAAAAACCTTTGAGGTATGAACAAAACTTTAGAAGCTGCCAAATGACGACCAAGCACTATTTTTTTGTTGTGGTAGAAAAGTTTCTCTTCAGACTTGGTAAGAGTACGGCTGGCACACGCGGTGACGCGCTGCTGTGTCGCTGATGACCTCAGCGAGGACAACCCTAATGCCACGGCCGCTGGCGTCGGTTCTTATTAATGAAAAAGCATTAACTGTCCCATGGAGTGAAGCCGGCTTTTTTGTACCAGCGAAAACGGCGTCTAATTTCTATCTGGCTGAAAGAAACGGCACAAATTCAGCACCTGAATTGCCATTGAAGCGCACGTCATGCGGCTCCATAGGAACGGCGTCATCGTTGCTAAGTCGCCAGCTGAACGCTCGCAGGTAGCAGTGGTAGAGGGGACGTGGGTACGCGCTGGAATGACGTTGGGCTAACGTTCGGCCTATCGTTACGCTTTGAGGTTGAACGATGTCAACCGGTACGCGCAGCTGTTTGACGTGAGGGGAAGCGGGCATGCGCTGGCCTGACGTTAGGCCTAACGTTACGCTATGAGGCCTAACGTGGTCAACCGGCACCCGCAGCTAGGGCGGTGATGACGATGAGAGGATTACGTGACTTCAGCACGCTCCTCGCCAAGCTTCGCACTCCCGGCGCCGCGCCGAGCTTCGTGCTCTCACGGCTGCCTCACCCAGCCCGTAGCAGTCACCAGCGAGTCAGGGCGGCCTGAGCCCTGGCCGCTTCTGCTCCTCTCGGCGCCGAGAATGCTTTCGCATTCAGAAATCATAAGAAGTGCTTAGGTGTCCCCAGATATGTTTAGTGCTATCTTCAGTTCAGTGAAATGGCCGAGGATAGCAGCAAATGATAGAGCTTTCTTGAGTGCGGTAAAATAATCGTGCTGGTTGAATGGAATCCCAGTGCGGAGCAGCGGAGTTAATTGGTTCGGCAATATCTGAGAGAGCCCGTATGAACTCGCGGAAATATGGCTGCATAGACCCAGAAATATCTGCACATATTGTCGAAACGGCAGCGGTATCGAAAGAAACTGTGCGTGGACGGCGTTGCCTTAGACTGATCCGTACGTCGCAAACGCCTGCTGGACTTCCGACGTGAAGTTGCCGCCACCAAAGTCGACGGCTCACGACGTCGTCCTTTTAGTTTTTTCGCCAAGTCAGTTCACGGCCGACACGGTGCAGGCGTTCAAGTCTCCGGGCCTACGATTACTTCGAGTCGGTTTCTGCACTGCCGGCGGGATCAGCAGACTGTGGGTCTGCGGATGTGTATTTATTAATTGATTAAATACGCACAGCGTCTTCAATTCAAGGTATGATATTTTTCCTACCCTCATGACCACAAGGCATGACAAGCAGTAACGCTTTGTCCGTTCTGCAGTCTTGGTGGTAACACGTTGCAAGTAACGGCATTACCAGGAACGCGTTACTTTCTTCAAAAACGTAGTAACCTACTCGTTAAATTTTCGACACAGTAACGGGTAACGTACTTACGTTACTATTTCAAGTAACGTAGTTACGTTACTCGTTATCACTTCCCAAATATTAAAAAAGATTACACTTCAATTATTTTCCGTGTTTCAAGTTAGGCGTCAAGCCATGTGAATTTCTGTCTTCTGCGTTTTTCTTTGCGTTTTTTCTCGTGAGTATTTAGGTGGAACCGTAAAACGAGATAAAGTAATTATGTTCAGTTTCTGCATGAACATAATTTTTCTTGATATATGAGCTTATGCATACTTGTATCGTCAAAACAGTAAAATGTGTTAAATGATAATTTAAAAAAGTAACACAGAAGTAACGTGCGTTAATTTTTATCGGTAGCGGTAACTCGTTCCTTTTATAGGTAACGTAGTTCAGTAACGCGTACCTTTTATTTGCAAGTAACGAGTAACGTATTTCGTTACTTTTTTCGGTAACGCCTACAACACTGCCGTTCTGTCGCCGATCCCCTTCTGCTTGGTAACACGGGCGTAGCGAGCCTCCAACGAGCGCTTGGCCGGTGCTTGTGCGCGAACACCGTGGTAACAAAATCCGGGTGGTCTCGATCAGACGACGGTTTCCTTCCACATAAGCAAGCCTCGGGACGGAGATTGAAATGGAAGCCGCACTTCAAGAAAGTGCTTGTCGCACAAACGGTCGTTCGCGCGAGGCGACCATTCTTTTCGATCCACGGATATTATCCACCTTCTGTGCCTTCAGAGTCTGCCGGGAACTTGTGGAAACCCACTCCGCTACTTTTTTTGTACCTTTCGGTGCAATTAACGGTAACACAGCTTCGCGGCATGCTGAAATGTTATGACGCCCATGCGAAACGTGCGCCTCTCTGCCCCCAGTGGCCCCACACCACCCGGCTCCGGCGCGATCGCAGCGCCGCCGCAGCTCCGTGACGTCAAGCCCGCGTGTCAGTCTATATGTTGATAGTTGCTGCAGTTTTAAACCAATGCCGGGAGAGTTGGAACGCCATCGAAATGTCGGTGGAACTTTTACCTGAAGCCTGACGTGTTCCCGTGTCTGACGAGGGCAACAGAAGTACAAAAAGTTGACTGCCTCGGTTTTGGGGGATTTTACGCATATTTCCGTTGATCTCTATTACGCCTGGTACATTAAAGTAAACCTCACAGCGAAAACTAAACTTCCACGTCTTTCTCTCTAAAGACATACGAACAACAACACTAGCGTTTACGCGTCATATAATGTAGATCATCTGTCTAAATCAACCAAGTGCTCAGAATATTTACGAAACTCTCCCAAATTTCTTCGCGTCTGTTCTAGTCGCAACGTCTCCTGTGGACTCCGCCGGGTTTAAGTCAGCATGTATAAACTACATCCCGGCGCAATTTTGACGACATATAAAAACTCACAACCAAAAACGAGAGAAAAATGGTGACTTCACTCGACCGCGTAAGTTTCTTCGGTGCAAGTTGAGCCCGCTTTGCTGGGCACCCAAGACAGGAAAATGAGACCCATTCTAAGCCATAAATCCGGCACGCATTTAGACGACAACAACAGCAACAATAAGGGCGCCGGCGAGAAGAAAAAATGAGTAGAAAAAGTGATAAATGGTCCGGCAATAAAAGTCCACGCACCGTGGGCCACGCTCCGTCGGCTTCGAACAAGGTGGCCACAAAGTACGCGGCCAGTGGCGGGCAGCAGGAGTTGCGAGCGCGAGACTCGAGACGACGCACAAGTGCACATCTCAGCGGCGCCCCTGCTAGCGCGCATGGAAGGTGCACTTGCCAAGTGCAACGTGCACAGTTCACGTTTCCTCTCCCTCGGCCGGGGGCCCTTGTTCGCCTCCTTTCCACCGCCCGTTCCCGTCGGCGGAAGGTCCGGGACGTAATATCATTCCGGGAGTTACCCGTTCACCCCTTTGACGCCTTTATTACTCCCGTGAATCTTCCCTCCGTCCACGCAGAGCGCTACTCTCCGCGTGTTGGCACGCCGGTTATTGCGAAGTTTGGCCGCACCATTCTAGTTGCCCTTTTTTCCCCTTTTTTTGCTTCATACACTTTCTACTGTCTGTGTCACTGTGGGCCAGAGCAACGTCGTTTGATTTCCGTCCTCCAATCTTTACGCCACTTTTGACTCGCGGCTGAAAAATTGTGTGCCAAAAGTATACTAATTATGCATACGTTTGAAAATAAAATGCTTTCAAAGTTATAATTACAAAAATTTCCAAGTCCTTGATAGTGAATGCCGACTAAACTTTGTGTGTACATTGCGCGAAACTGTTATCGCGAACACCACTTCCGGGCTTTTCTTATTTTCTTCGAAACGGTTCACTCTTTTAAATACTATCACATTCAGAATCATAAATGAAGACGATAATATTTAACCCCCCCCCCAAAAAAAAAAAAGAAAAGAAAGAACAAGTTTACATTAGGTGTGAGCTACGCTTTTGCGTTTAAAACACAGGGTCAGGTAGCAGAGAGCGTTTAGCGAAATATGGTTAGTTTGCTGGTGGTTCATCATACGCTCTATTAACACCCTTGCAACGACACGTTTGACTGGCGCAATTGTTCCTTGCGCTAAAACTGCTGAGCACGCTTGATGCCCTTTAAAGGCAGACACACACAAAAAAAAGATGAAACTCTTCCTCAGTTCTTCTTTTCATTCGAGAAAGAGTTAGACCTGCTTTTTGTGGAGAGTAGCCCAGAGACCCGCTCCTCTGGGGAGAGGAGAGAAGAAGAGTGCGAGAGGAAATGGAGAGAAGGAAACTGAGAGGCTGTTTTCTTCCCGGCAGGAGAGAGCTCTTTTCTCCACTGAAATTCGTCGATTTCGAGGTTTCTCGAGTTTATTGTTATGCATCATTCCGCGTATGTTCGGCTGTTTCAGAAAATCCTGGATGGTCTCGCCTGAAATTTCGTTTGTTGTGTAGGGCCACGGTATTTAGATGTTGTACTCTCATGTCCGAAAACTTTGGCTGTGTTCGCCCTACTAAATTGTTACACCGCAAAACGATGCTAATTTATGTAAACATAAATACATATTTTCATAATATTATCACAAACGACAGGAGCAGAAGCGACGGAAGTCCCGTTTCAAACTGTTTAATGGGGCGAACTTGTGCCCAAACAAAATAAAGAACGAGCGCGGAGACAGCCGAAAAGCGGGCGGCGATTTGGCGGCGTAACAGCAAGTAAGAGAGAGACTGACTCAACAAGGTATCACACAGCTCCTTATCTAGTGTGCGTCAGCATCTCGAAAATTCGGCCCAGAAGGTTCGAGCATCGAGAGTTCGGGGTGTGAATGAACAGGCACTTTCGAAAACAAGAAAGTAGAACGAAATGATAAACGTTAGTCCCGAGTAAGAATAATCACGATTCTTCTAGAAGTCCGTAACCGAGCGTTGCATGCTCGGTCAAGCGCGCGGCAATATGTTAAAAAATATTCAGTACCCTACAAATGACGTCTTAATTATATAAAAAATATGAGCTATAGGTCTTAAGTATAGATGGCGTTTCCAATCGTCCATCTTTTTGATGGGTGCGTAGGGTTCTATAATAAAGTAGACGCATCCAGCGACTTTCTTATAGGTGGCTTTTATTTATTTATTTATATCTGGAATACTGTGAACCTTGCGACCTACACAGGAGGGAGAACAAACTATACAAAAACAAATATTCATTATGCACTCAAAACAATTCAACTAAGCAAAAACATATGCATTAGAAATATTCTGACATGCACTGAAATAGTTTACCTAGCAGATTATTCCACTGGATAGAAATTTAAAAACAAAAATAACAACAATTGACAGTTTACGCGGGCAGAGTGAGACAAACAGCAATATACATCACAAATATTGATTCAAGCGTTCAAATAATTTGACTAAACAATTATTTTAAATGAATTTCAAGTAATTCAAGATTACAACAGTTGACAACATGCTTGAGCAGAGCATCACTCTCAATTATACTTCTACAAAAGAAACAGCATTTAAAAACATAATTTATGTACTGGAACGGAGCAGCTGTCCTGCGGTTGCTCGTTTTCTGGGAGCGCGAGGTTGAAAATTGCGACACCGCTCACGATCATTCTTTGTCATGCGTTTGCTCCAGAGTATATGGTTCTTTTAACCTGTAAATATTCCTTTTCCTTCCGCGTGATAAAGAACGCACCACATTTCTCACTCTAGAGACCTACTCCGCCTGCCTGTATTTAAAAAATTAACCGAAGTGTAAGGTTTCCTATTCCTATTAAAAATAACACTTCATCCCTGATGTCTAATGGGACTGTTTCAGCGCTTCAAACCCATTCAGCCCATCAAATTCCTCAGCACTACAAGCCCATTCTGACCTTCAAACCCCTTCAGCCCGTCAGACCCTTCAGCCTTTCATACCCTCCGGCCTTCAACCCTTTAGACGCCAAAATGACTTTGAAACTATAGACCAAAAATGCAGTGTAAAACGTTATTGAAATTTATTTTAGACATTGAGTTTTGCATGCATGTTGCAACTCAAAAAGACGAGAAGAACCAACGTTTGCTCAAACTCGGGCAGAAGTAGCTGCAGACGAAAGCGAACAAACCAATCCCAGTTCTTTGTCGCACAAAATACCTTTCAAGGTAACACGGTGTTGAACTGGGCGAGTTGGTAAAAGTTTGACATGGTGGGTATAACAGATTCAAAAAACGAGGAGGGTAAAAGGAAGAGACACGACAGGACAACAGCTGTACTCGCAACTGAAAGGTTTTTATTTGAGAAGGAAAAGAAAACACATACGTCAGTACCAGAAAATACAATGTGTAATCATATTGTGTTACCTGGTATTGACGTGTGTGTTAGTCACACTCTTCCATCATGATTTTGGATGACCGTGATTGAAACATCACGTGCACCATATTGCCGCGCGCGCAGCTGGTCAAGTAGGCAGCGCGGCCGTGGCCTAACGGTTATCGTGCTTGCTTCTCACGCGAAGAGCGTTTTTATTTATTCATGCAATTTAATGTTCTGGTACATTCGAGAACCCTGTTGCTTGTTCGAGGTACGAATGCTCTAGTCGCCGAAATTTCTAGGTCGATTGTTCCAGAAGCCAACGCGTGTACATAAGGGCTCCGCGGGGCGATCCGAAGTCCGTTTCGCCTCAGTGTACGATCCTGCTGCTTCGCCGCCTTCGACGCCCGCGACGCTCTGTTGTTATTTTTTTCCTTTTTATTTTTGGGCACAAGTTTGCCCCATTAAACATTTCAGTTATTCTTTGTTCCATTACCTCTTCATTCGTGACAGTATTTTCAATCACCAAGAGTTACTCCGACGCACTTATTAAGTTTG
>JAZHYW010032294.1:0-36170 GCA_037355805.1 Ixodes ricinus | reverse complement strand
GAAAACGCTACAATGGGTCTGTTCGCGCTACTTGTGCCGCGCAGCATTTATTTATTAGAGATACTGCAGGTCTTCTCGTAGGCCAAGGCTAGCTAGAAGCAATAAAAAAGGGAAAACAAAAATTTAAAGACGTTTACAAATCTCTGTAATGTGAAATTAGAGCGCAGATCTTGCGGAGGAGGAGGGGAGGGTACGGAAGGAAGGGCATGGAAGAGGCGGAAGGGCGGTACTCCATACCCTCCCTCCTTCTGCATACTTTCCCCTCCTCCATTTGCCTCCCCTCCCCTTATCTTCCTCCGTAACATCCAATGCTCTACTCCCGTGTCCTCCTCGTCTCCCCTCCTCCTCTTTCCCACTCCTCCTCCTCCCCCCCTGCTCCATAACCTCCCCTGCTCCCACAAATTTATAGCAACATTTAGCTGGAAAATTGACGCCATTTGACCTCAACACCAATTCAGTTTCCCCGCTAAATGTAGTGGGAAACTTTATTGCTTTTGAGCTCATGTGAAGTCCGTTTTACCGCTAAATTTAGCGGGAAAACTGAATGCGCACTGCTGCATTATGGGACGTCCCAGACTTTTACACCAATTCAGTTTACTCCCTAAATCTTGCAGGGAATTTGATTGGTGTATAGGTCTATGACGTCATATCATGATACGCGCGCGGTTACGCCGATGGCGACGGCGACGGTGACACCGCGAAACACGCTGACCGGCGCCTAAGAGCTGCGCTCTCAATAAAAACGGCATTGCGCACAAAGTATACATTAAAAAAATTTAAACAAGTACGACACCATATGAAACGCATACAATCACAGATCACGAGCGGAAAATATTCAATATCAGGATGAAAAAAATACCGTAGCAATGCAAAGTCATGACACTCACTCGAAAGCAAATGAGTGGGACTCTTTTTTGTTGTGCGTGGAATTCACTACTATCACTTGTGGCATATTACGCGGTCCAACACTTCGGAACCACAGCTGTTTTAGCAAAAACAGTAGACGCAGAAAAGTTATATCGGTGAAAGTGACGTCACTAATGGCTGCGAAAAGCAAATCGAGGTCGCGAACTTGCGGTGCCACTGAGAAGAAACGAACGGTAATCGCTACAGGCAAAACGGGAAAAAATTTTTCCTCCTTGGAGTGCAGGAGGGCGCCCTCAGCGACTCAGGTCAGCGTCCGGCAGAAAGAATGCACGCGACAAGCGCCAAATTTGCGCACAAGATCTTGATTCACCAAACTCGTTTCAATTGTACCACTTTAAACATGCGTTCGTTCTTATCACTATATAAACCTGGTCGTCAGCAGCTCAGTCTCCCTACGAAAGGTAGGCTTTAAAATTCACTGATCCGAGAAATCTGTATTTAAAGTGTTGACTTGTGCTTCAAACTCACCTGTAATCTTTTGAATAATTTCTTATTTTTCAAGAACTCCTGTCACAGTGCTTTCTTTTTCACAGTCTTCTTACATTTTTTTACCCCTTTTTTTGCCCTTGCTTGAAATCGGCAACAAACTACCTTTCTCTGCTCCAGTTACGGCAATTTTGTATTTTTATTGCTCTGTAAATTAAAAAATACAAAAATATTGCAAAGCATTTTTGAAGGGCCTGATAGGACAGATTATGAGCTTTCGTCGGTGAAAAGCAAAAGAAAAATTATTTTGGCTTTTACTTTAAACTGAATTTCCAATTATTCCAAAATCGGTAACCTGTCTATTTCAGTGTATTTTTTATTAGAATGGTGATCGTTTTCAATATCAGTGACAATTTATGTGAATATTGAGCAAACGCGTCCAAATTATGTTTAAAATTGAGAATTTCCAGTCTTTTAAGATCCGGATCCATAAAGCTCTGAATGGCTTTGTAATCGATGACGCAAGTTTAACACCTTTTATTTTATGTACACTCTCTGCACAAAAAAATATTAAAACCGAGGCGACAACAGTTTTTTTATAAATATCCAAAGGACAGTTTTCCGCGAGTCGCAAAAACGTGCGCGTATACCGAAAGTGACTTTCTGACTTTTGTTCCTCAAGCGAAATTATATTTTCCGCAAGAAATGTTTGAACACGTTTTTGCAATGGCAAAACAAGTAAAATATATCTTTCCCTAAAAAGAAAAAAAAACGTCGACCGGACATGGTCGTTCGAACATATGTGAAAACGCCCAATACAGACAATCTCAGTCAACAAAAGTTTTTGCAGTATTTTTTTTTTCGTTGTGCAAGAAATATCACGACGGCGGATGTATTGGCGCTCACAGGCGGCGCAGGTTCAGGTTCTGCTGCGTCCTACCTCCTATGCCAGGTTACCGCCAAGGTTCTAGGCGGATCTGTTTGCAAAGTCGCTCCGGTTGCTTCCTCTACGTCCCGAAGACGGAGACCCTACACGCCAACTGTTGAAACAGGCACCGCGAAGCATGTTACAGGGTGGTGCCTCTCGATCGCTCCGGCCATGGACATTTTTGGGTCGGTTGTACCAAAATGTATTGTGAATATTCCCTTCAAAACTACCGTCCACCTCTGTGCTGTCAGTTTGTTTTTTCCTGACCACCCCGCAGCAATTTTACGATTTTTAATATTATTGAAATTGGGAATAGTGGGTGTGTGCACGCCCCATTCATAGCAACCGCGTTAGCGTCGATTTGACCATATTTCTCGCTTTATAACTTTAAAGCCACACAAATATTGCAATATCTTTTTTTTTTTTGGAGATTCTGTCAGTACATATTATAAATGTTAATTTCCGAGAGTTTAAAAAATAATAAAGATAGACTTTTCGTTTTAAATGATTTTCAATAACGAGGCTCGTCACACCGCAAAACTTCGCGTGAATAATCTGACAGGCGGCGATTCATTCCGCGTATACGCCGCAGAATGTACGCTAAAGCCTGATTCGCATGATGAGATTTCGCTCGGAATTTTCAGTCGCGACGTCGCTCGGGCTGCAAAAGCGTGAACCGTAGCTGAGATGGTCGACGTCGATACTGAAAATCGCAAGCAGAATCGGACGAAGTGAATCAGGCATAACAAGTCGGTGATGGCCGCTGGTAACAATAATCAACATCTCCTTGTATCTACTGTTTACGTGGAGCCTGCTTACTAACCTTCAAACTTAAGTCTTTTGAGGCCTGCACTTACTTCTTATCACAAGTACCGGGCCAACATTTCGTCTACGGGCCGGTGTCGTCTAAAAGAGCAGACGACAAGCAGAAGCGTTTGAAAGAGCAGACGACAGTTCGAACGATCAGACGGCTGTTCGAACTTGAAGACGCACTGAACGTAGTCCGCAGGTGGGCCGTACAACTTGACGGTTTTCCGGCGTTCATGATGGAACAAAACAAATAAATCTGATGACCACAAGTATCCGTGAATTCAACCCAAAGTGCTTCCCGCCCAAGCAATTGTGGTCCGGCGGCGTCTGGTTTACCATTTTTACAGCACATATCCACGGTCTCGGACGAACCGAGAACATGAAAACTGATCTTCAAACCTTTCTCGACTCTTTTAGTACAGCCCCAGTCGCGGCGGTTTGACGAAAAGGCATGTTTTCGTCAGGTTCCTTTCAAAACAACGCCGGAATACACGCCTCACATGGGGCCTTCCGCCCACAGCCCCTAGACCGGAAGTGCGACCGACGCGCCACCACCGCGCCGTGACGTAACAGAGATGAGTTCGTGTATAGACCTTTCCAGCGGCAGTCTCGAACGAAGCGACTTACAGCGCGCGTCCCTGGTTTTGAGAGGGTACGTCAGTGTTGCCCGACTGCGCTGAGCTGTGGGTTTTCTAGTCAGTGGGCTGTGGCAGCCTGCGTAGGCGCACTTCCGGACGTTGGTGGAGGCTAAATTGCTGCGTTCTATTTTTAATTTTGTGTTCTATGGCTAATAGAATTTCTCGGGGTTTTCAAGAATGCATTGTACTATTTTTGGGAACAAAAACAAAGAAATGAAAGCTGTTTTGGTGAGTCCGTGCGCGACAGAACAAATGCATCTGGAATGTTTGTTTCATATTATGTTGATCTTTTTACGGCACCATACACTAAGCCGTGTCTATCTACAAAGGTCTTAACCGTCGAAAATATTTGACCACACAGAATATCCGAACTGCATGGATGTTCCCCTCCCACAACATGAAATTCAACGAGCCTCATCAATCGAACAACATATATTGTACGTACCCCACGGTGCCACGTTATCCGAACAGGATTTGAGAAAAAGGTCTCAAATAACACAGCAAATCCAATTTACAGTGTCGACGATAGTCACTTCACGACGATCGGACGGAATCCGGCGTGTTTTGGGGCACGTTTTGAAGAGAGCTGCTTTTTTGAACAGCATCGAAGCAAATGAACGAACGTGTCTATTCCGTCCCCACACCCCGAACCCAACCCTATCAGCAATTTTTTTTTTTTTGCGATACCCGGAACATAGCCGGGAAGTCTTTTTTGGAGATTATCTCAACGGAAATAATTCGTCAAGAACGTCGAACTGCCTGCGTCGCGGGCTGCTTGACGTTCGCTCTCTTCGTTCGCTTCCTGTGGAGGCCGAGCAGGCTACGAGCCCTGGTATTCCCTGGTTCTCACAGTGGAAGATAACACACAAAGGGTAAGCATCCTAAACAGGCAAATAAAGTAAAAACTTCCAAGAAAAGCCGGCGAACTCCGAATGCACAATGCAGGTGGGGAGTCACGCTGACCGGGTTTCCACAGCTCAGGCGGGTGGCAGAAATTTCTGGCTGATAGGGTCGCTCTGTTCGCAAAATGGCGGCGGCCGGAGAGCTCTTTTTGCAAAGGTCTATAGGGGGAGAACGGCGACGTGCGGGTGCACTAAGAAAGGTCCGAGCAAGAAGGGAGTTCCTGTTTTCCCTCCTCTTGAACTGCCCGCGGTAAACTCTGTCCCCTGTATCATTGGTAACGTTGAGCGATTTGTGGGTTGAAAAGAAAAGCTAACGAGGAAAAAGTTGAGAAATCATGTCATGGTACTTTTAACAAACGTTCACGTTTGCCGAACATCTAATTACCGAGAAAGTACAAAACAACATATGTAAAAAATAAGTATAAACAATTGAGATAGCAAAAACCACAACGATTCTAATAATAACTTGAAAGGAAGCATTCAGCCTTGCACACTATTTCGATATTGAAGCAAGAGTTGTGCTTTTTTAATACCCAAGAACTGGTTCATCCTGTCAAGCCTAATTATTTTGCTTCTGATATATTTGTGTTTGAATAAAAATCAAACATGAAAACCGAATGAATGAAGAACACCACCAAGGTTCTCCTTTCTGTAAGTCGTCATTCAGTAAGAAGCTGATTAAAAAAAAAAGTCTACATTTTGTTTTACTAAAACCGTCAAACGACCACAGGTTAGTTGCATAAAGTACTGTACAAATTAGCAAAAACCCTTTTTGAATACAAAATATGTTTATGGCCTGGATTTCTTGTTTGCCACGCTCGTGTGTGATAAAAAAGCGTTAGACGCAGGCAAAGTATATGGAAGGCATACTCAGTCCTAATTACGTTTACATAATCATAACTTCGCATAATTAGTCGAAGCCAGTGACATTCGCAGACGCGTTCAGGGGGAATCGAACCCCGGACTGTGCGATCCGAAATCCAACGCCTTTGTTTGGCACCACAACGAGGAAGTATAAGTAGGATGCAAGCAGCTGGAGAAAGTATGGCTTGCTGCAACGCCCGCCTGCAGTAGCAAGCGATTATCCTCGGCAAGTGATACACTGTCCAGCATATCTTTTTCCAGCACACTTAGAGGAGCACACTTTTTATGCTTGCAACCATCGGCGGGGTGTCCTACTTAGTTCAATATCGACCAAGCGGCAGGCGACCTTTGGCGGCGAGTGTTACATAGCCCGGCATATTTAGATAGCAGGTGACCGTCGGCAGCGCATTTGTTTCTGGAGGTCTAAAAGATTCTCAAAATTACATTTAATAATTATAAATCGCTTAATTTATGTAGTAGGTTATGTACATGAGGTCGTATTTTTGTTTATTCCAAACACCATTTTGTCAGCGGGAGAAAATCTTGCGACGCCATTCAGATATTTCCGTGGAAAACATTGAAACAGACAACTGATTTCGCGTCAATATATCAATTAGTTTTTCAAGTTAGCTAGATGATATGTACCCAGTAAACTAAGCGTAGCAATTCAGAAAAGAGTGGGTTTATATGGTTTTAAATTTTGAAGTTGTGATCTGACACTAAATTTTGTACAAAATATCTTAACTATGAAGGTGAACGTAGGAACGTATGGGAGGAGACCACTGCTGGTAACACCTGGTAACGGTAAGATAATGCAGTGGAGATTAATCTTACGCATGAAAGCACTCTTAGCAAGGAGGCCAGCTCATTCTTAGGTTTGTTTATATATTGTAGTGTATTTTGACTAAATAAAACAGGAAATAGTGTTGAAAAGTCATTCCTACACTCCGCCTTACATATAACTGGTTTTAGTGGTTTTACCGGATTATTTTGACGAGTTCGAAATTTCGCATTAGCCATTTTCGTCCAACGACGGCTTTTTGGTCGCTATTCTGGTTTAAAATTCAGGTTCCTAAAGACCTAGTACTGCAGCTTGCACGTCTGAGTTGAGAACAAACAGGTCTGCAACGGGAACAAGACCCCGCTGACATGACGTTTTGTTATCAATCGTGACATTTTTGAGAAGTTCCCGTTTATGCTCAGATTTTACCATGTGTTTAAGAACAAAAACTTGCTAAGCACAACGCGTGCATAAAATCAGGGGAAGTGCGACACTTCTGAATTAAATCGCTCTATCAATGCTGAACGCTGGGCTAGTTGGTATTGGTTCCATCTTGGTTTCGTTCCATGTTGATTAAATAGTTGCAGTCAGCGCTCGTGTCTGTCTTGTCTCCCTTCTTTTGTCCTCGTCTAATAAGCGCTACCGTGCCTTTGGCAACCCAAAATTAATTCGCCCTTCCGTCACCGTCACAATATGTAAGATGCTCCCTTTTGTTTAAGTTCAGGCAGAAGTTCAACTCACTGAACATTTATTATCAGTGCTACGATTTATCATATTGTTTTTATTTCTGGAAATAGCCTTTTTATTTTTATGGCGAAAGTTACTACTCTGCAGTTGTGCCACAACAAGAAGGAGAAAGTAGCGAAATGCCGACGCGTGCTTAGGCGGCAAGGGTGGTATCTACGACGAATCCCAACAGCTTTCAAGAAGCGACTCGGCGGCCGTAACTCGCTCATCCCACCCTAAAGTGTGAATATTTGGGATCGGTAATTGCTTGTCGTTAGCCGGTGGCTTGACTTCCCTCAGTCGAAAGTGCAGACGTGTTTTTAATTCATTTTTAAACAACACGAAATAGTAAAATATCTAGGAACGAAAACATAGAGTAGAATTCTTTCATCTAGCAACCTACATTTGTTTTGTCAAGTTTATTTTCAAAATATATAGTTTTTTATACAAACATATTCTTTTCGATTTCAATTTTGATTTAAACTTGTTTTATCTTTTCAAATCATTTTACCGACCCGCTCTATGTGCATTGCTGTACTTTATTCTTGGTGGTTGTTTCGACTAAAAGCACATTTTTGTTTGGTTCTTCATTCGCCTTCGTGAATAATATAACTGCAGCGAAATTAGGCAATTTTCATTTCTTTTTTAACAAAAAAATATTTTACATTTTCTTGTGGCATCTTTCTTTCAGATCCTACCTTTCTACGTGAGCAGACACCTAATCCAGTTTCCCGGGTTCTGCGGAATTTTTCTGGCTGGAGTAGTCAGCGCATGTACAAGGTGCTGTCCGAGAAAGTCAAAATTTTTCGGAACAAACTCTTCTTTTTTTTTCAGAACTGTATGGCCTTAAAGTTTCAAAGAAGCGTAGGTGCGGCCAAACTCACATTCTTTACTCAAAGTCTGGGTATCTTGGCCCTAAATCGCCAAACAAGTGCCAAAGTTGGGTTTCCCTGATCACAGTTTGGAACTTACCTGCATCCTTGGCCTAAATCACCAAACAATTGTCGGAGTTAGCCTTCACTTCACGTTGCTCGGTTTTTGTGTGGCAACTGTGGGCCTAAATTACATAACAAGAGGCAGATTTAGACTTTACTGCTCATTTTTTCGATTTATTCGTGGCATTCTTGGCTGAAGTGTGACAGTTAATTAACAATGGGGCGATCGAGAGAAAAGCAGCAGGAACGCAAAAGAAAAATACTCCGGCACCAAGTGAAGCTTTGAAGAAAAACCCTATTAGGCCCAAGTTAAGTCCCCAAGAGGCCAACTTGTGCAAAGTTGGGCGTTTTTGTGTTGCTATCTGGATTGCGCCATTCATACGTTTAACTAGATCAACTGTATATTAAACATGCCCAGAGGGGTTCATGGGTAAATGAAAACATAATGTACCATGATCCCCGTTGCGAATAATGCTATGGGTGGACAAAGACCGCTTTTGGGGTAGCGTTATGTAAGATTATTTTTCATCAATTTCTTAGGTCCGTCCTCAAGCAAATTACTGAGTCTCTGGCAATGAAATTATTATTTTATATAAACAATCTGTGGTCAAAAAACCTTAAAATATGTAATTTGTAGCGCGGGTTCGGCAACCTCTTTGAAGCAGGTGATATGTGTGAAGTTGCTTTAACACTTAATAATTCTCAATCGGCTGAGAGCATACGCCAAGTTATTATGTCTCAGAGACCCAAATCTCGTGCTTACAAATGAATTCCTCTATAGAAATGCTAAGGAATACATATACGACCTAATACTTTCAGACAGAGTTGAAATCAATAACTGCAGAGAAATCCTTTTTACAATATAATCACCTATATATTTTTATCCTTAATTATCTCTCCCATAATTACTTTTAATTGTTGCACACTGAATCATCTTCTCCTAACTGATCGTTCGGATGCACGATGAAGAGCCATGGCATCATCTCTATTATAAGACTCAGTGAGTTGAAATGGTTTCAGAGTTTCTCAGCTTCGTTTTTAAACCCCTTGTTTTTTACACTATAAAAGTCTGATCTTTGTAATTCAATTTTCTTTGTGTTTTCTAAAAATGTATTATATTTGACGAATGAAATATGAAGCGATGAAAGTAACGTTGCAATATAATTCGGCTCAGATGTTTAGAGTAGATGCTTTCCTCGAAACTTAATTTTGTCACATAATGTTTACACAGAACAAAAATATTTCCTAAATTTTGAGGCGTTTGGGAGTAGTTGCCTAGCATTTCTTCTCAAAGAATTTGTTTTTACTGTAATATTTTGGAAGTAGTTGCCCAACATTTAATCTCAAAGAATTTGTTTCTACTGTAATATTTTACAGAAATTACAAGGGGCATTACATAACAATTCTTGAACAAACATGTGACAAAATGGTTAGTTGTTCATTGACAAAGGCACTCAAAACGAACCTGTATGCATTTCAAAATTCAGCACAGTGTCTTCAATGATCAACTCGTGTGCAGCAGTCTGCTACGTGGACATCGTGTCACCACGCTTCACCATGACGGATTATCGAGCAACACAAGTTACAAGAGCCATCGGTGATAACCTATTTTGTGCAATTAATATTTGCACTTTATATACAAAGCAGTTAAGAAACTTTTGAACAATAATTATTGGAGTAGTTGCGTCTTGTTCTGTCACAAACGCCTCAGATATCGTTCAATGAAGAGACCTTTGGTATGAATACGGATTAGCGTCGGCACTTCTCCAAGCACCGCCATAATTTCATTGTTCCTGGTGTATTCCTATTGCGTGGCGGCGTTTTAAAAATTGAGGAGCGCACACTACTATTGGATGTTTGTGATTGCCGGCGACGCGCCAGCTTTTGCAAGTGCGCTCCTATTTAACCGCAGAGGCAGCCAACAACGCGCCGCCTGCAACGGTGAGAATTTTCAGTGCGACGCAAGATACGCCTTTCCGTCAGGCCCAACCCACCAGACATCACTTTGACGGTGCTCCTGCAGTTATTGAGCAAAATTCACTCCAGGAGCATTAGTAAATTCGAGAGGGTGTCATTTCCCTATTAAAATTCTAACTGCATAAATTATGCAATATCACAGCACCCTTCACGTAGCGACATACAGTGGAGTGGCAGTCGCTGGGTGGCAGTCACGAATATCACGTGACTGCAACCCAGTTACGTGTTATTCGTGACTGCGTCTTCAATTCTATGTCTATGTGTCTGTGTCTGTGTGCTTGTCTGTTTGTTCGTCTTTCCTTCGTTCATCGACCGGGTCGTCCTCTCTAAAGGTGGGGGAAATGTGACGAACACAACTATGCAGGCGCAGTGGCGTCCATAAAAATATTTGTATATCTTGAAGTGAACACGTCTTTGTCACTTGTTTCCGATCGCATGTCTTCGTAACATTTTATTGAAGCTACCTACAAATCGAAGTTTTTGAGGTAGCTTTCGCATACTAGCTCGAAACCGTCACTCCTGGCACTGCAGTTAAATTTAAAATAACTGTTCTATTGACACCAGAAGAGGAAGGCTCTCTCCTTCCTTCTCGCCTTTTTGTCATTACGATTTTTTTTTGTATAGAGACGCGTGTTTTTTTCAAGTTTAACATATTGGTTTACAAAACCCCGTGACAGCAGCACTAATGCGGTTCGCACAGGTGAGTTTTACGGCCAGGCAGACATAATATAGGGGCTAATCGTCACGTTATATCAAAATGCTAACTAAAATATCTTCATTAACTTTTTTATTAATAAAATTAAACTTATGGTTCCAATTAAACACTTTCTAATCGTAGTTCAAAATAACGAAATCAGTCAACATTAGAAAGATTTGAGCGCGGGAAAAGGTGGAGAAATGCGCTAAAGTTACCACTCGCGCAGCATTCACAAGGCTGGTGCTATAATAAGAGACCCAGACCCAGCCACCCTGCTTCCCACATGCTGCAAGTTTTTCTATTAATTAAGTGGTTTTCAATGATCCTCAGCAAACGTCTCATCGAGACCACATGTGTTAATTCAATATTTAAAAAAGTAATTGACATATTTTAGCTAATTAACTGACTGATCGTTGCGATTATCCTCTCATATCATGTTCGCCTGGCCGTAAAACTCACATGCACAGACCGCATTAGTGTAGCTTTCACGGCTTTTTTCAAGAAACAAATATGTTAAGCTTAAAAAAACACCGCGTGTATTTTATCTTACATATAACACCATTTCCCGCCTTCAAAGCAATCACAAGTTACCATTTACTTACTTTAATACCCGGGATCTATTTTCTTCAGCATCTGAATGCTTGCTTTATCACGTGAAAAAACTATAATTTAACTCATATTTTGACAGAAACCTTCATCATTGTCATCTGTTTGCGTATAAAACGTCAGTGCGCCCCAACTGTGTTTACTCTGCCAGTTTGACATATTACACAGTGCATTTGTAAGATCAAAGTGAGACAGCCCTATGTAATTCATTGTAATCTTTATATGCATGTTCAATAGCTTTTGCAATAGGAATCACCATGACGTCCAACAGTGCTGCTGTCGGCTATCTGGGTTCTACGACCAAGGTGAATTTTGGGCGCATGTACATTCTTTTACTATCTCATACTGACGTGACACCAAAAAGGTACAGGCACCATGTGATTTAGTTCACGTTTGTTATAATAAGACTCAATCGATTTATCCTTATTAGAGCCATGCAGTGTGCATGTATTATCGGATATTTTGGCGTTAACAATATGGTGCGGGAGAATAACTGACTATTTCGTATAGCGAATGTTTGTTACCTACAATAAGA
Organism: Ixodes ricinus; assembly: GCA_037355805.1. NCBI lineage: Eukaryota > Metazoa > Arthropoda > Arachnida > Ixodida > Ixodidae > Ixodes > Ixodes ricinus. Next base: position 24,418 of record JAZHYW010032294.1, on the reverse strand, counting down.
CTCGGCGGATTAAAAAAAACGTGATGGATTTGCCTGCTTGCAATTCTTTGCAGAACGTTTCCAACCCTGCCCTTAGCATAATACCTCGCGTCAAGAATTACACAAAATAATCAATTATACAACTCAACAATTTCCCTCCTTTATTTCCTACGCAAAGAAGCTCTGTATGTGACAGAGCTTCTCGTGTCACATGCACGTACTGCATGTGACATTCCCCACGCTCTAGTAAATATACAACGTTGGCGGTAGGGCAGTGTAGATCACCCTGAATTCGGAAGGTGAAGTTTGATCCCGTGCTCCTAGCTGTCCGGGTGGGGGATACGTGTGGGCAAACCTCACATCGCGGACTCAAGCATGGTCGGCTCTCAATCTTCTCCACCGGGGTTGTCCTGGCCCTCACAATCATATATTTTAGGTTCTTAGGACGTCTGAATACAAGGCGTGGTGGGGAAGGAATTATATTTCTCAGCCTTTCGCTTTGTTGGATAATCTTAAAATGTATTTTTAGAATGTAGTTAATGTTAGGCGTGTTGTTTGAATACGTTAAGACTAAGTTATTTTTACGATTCTCCCTTTGGTCCAGCGGCGTGCCAGTTAGCAGTTTATCGTGGTCTAGTGCCCTGGCTCTCTCGATTGGGCTGTCAATGACGGCTGGCGGATAATTTTGCTCGATGAGGGCGCACCAAAGGTGGGCTGCATTGACGCTAAAGTCACCCTCGTCCGAGCATATCCGTCGGAATCTGTGCGCCTGACCATAGGGAATACTAGTTTTACAGTGGCAGGGGTGGCAGCTGTTGTGATGCAAACATTTCCAGCTGTCTGTAGGTTTCCTGTAGAGTTTTGTTTTCAAACTCTCTCCCACCACCACGACCGTGACGTCAAGTAAGTTAACCTCGGCTCGGGAGTACGTATGCGTAAATTTAATATCTGGGTGTGCCGAATTAAAATCCCTGATAAACTCCAAAAGCAAATCCTCCGTGTGTTCCCATAATAAAAAAAAAATTTCGTCATTGTCTCGTCTGTAAAGAAGGGTCGCAGAGTCTGTCCGAAATAACTTTTTTCTAGTCTACTCATAAAGATGTTTGCGCAGTTTGGAGCCATTCTAGTGCCCATTGCGGCTCCGCTGACTTGCAGGAAAAAGTTGTCGTTAAATTCAAAGCTATTTAGCTCCAATACAAAGCGGGCAAGTATTGCCAGAGTGCCACAGTCGGGGATGTCTTTGCGCCTTGCGCGCTCGTACGCATCAATATATATATATATATATATATATATATATATATATCTATATATATATATATATATATATATATATATATATATATATATATATATATATCTATATATATATATATATCTTATTATTCGCAATTCCTATTTTTTACTGAAAAGATTTGGCAAGTGCGTTTAAGGTATATTTGCCGTGAAATTGTTTTGTTTATGTTAGTTTTTTTCATTTAAGGTGATTTTGTCAATCTACAGCGCCATTACTGGCCCTTTCTGTGGCTTACTGATGTTGGGCTTTATTTTCCATGTGTCAATTCAAAGGTATGTACAAGTATATCTCCCTTATTAATGGAATTTTGCGACCATGAGTCTGCCCTTGCTTGTCAGTGAATAAGGAAAACACAGCCTGTGTAACAAGACATTTATGTGCAGTACTTATTGGTAAATTGTTCAAATACGCAAAACATTATTAATACATTATTGGCAAAGAAATGATATGTTTACGTGATGTATGGCTGTTGCCTGCGCAACAGCCATACATCACGTACCAATATTCAAATACCATTAATATCATTGTCACAACATTGTTTCAAATTACTGTTTAAGAATTGGAACTACAATGTGCGTACCGTCCGGAATGTAACCAGAGCCTCGTGGAAAAACTTCAATATGAAAGAGATTTATAATGAACACGTCTAAGAAGAAGTGTCATATGAAATAAGCATCAGAGCCTGGCTAAGTAGTTTATTGGCGAACGTTGTGGCCGCAGTCAGCAATACATAAATAATTGATATAAACGTCTCAAACATAATGTTTGAGAAAGGCCTCTCCTGCATTTCATGTCTTGTGATAATACTGCACTCTCAGCACGTAAACCTCTGTCCAGGTCCACACAAGCATCGCAGATACTTTTCCGCCAAAATGTTTTGGGTCAATCTTCAACACCTGATTTGTTTGTGGTCACTGTCTCAATGAGTTTAAGATTACTGCACCAAACCTTTGTTCAGATGAGTAAACAATGAGGAAAATATTTTTTTGTTTAGGCTCTAATTAATATTAATATTCACACCAATGTGCTTAGTGTATCTCTATAAAAGAAATTTCAGGTTTTAACAATTATATCCCATATATCCCTAGCTATATTGCCGTTCTTAATGCACTGTTTAGTGGTTGTCATGAGACTATTTGCCGCAGTAATGCAGATATGTAGCCTTAATATCCGCTCAGATAACTTTGGTTTCCATATAGCCACAAAGTGTACCTCAAAACATTAGAAAGGCAACACCCCATCCCCTTACTGATAATAGTGCGCTACGAGGGTTAAGTATGAGCTGAAAATGTCATTATTAGAGGCACGCGATCAAATATCGATTGAAACCTGTGTCAATATTAACTTCAGAATTAATATTTAAAAATAGGTTGCGCAATCGGTAAGTCACAGAGCTGAATAAGGCATGCAAATGCAAAATCTATATTTAAGATACAAATTCTTAATATAACATTTTGTAAACTCCCAAAGAACACGCCAGTTTCTGCATACAGCACTTCCGTCAGAACATATTGTGTAAATCTTGCCAATGTAACAACATATTATGCGAAGACTGAATTAAGCACACTTTTTTAAATGTATTTAGATGGCCGATACAAGGTTTAGTCAACATTTTACAAGTCATTAAGTTAAGATTATCATCACGAGCAAAATTAGAATTTTAAGCATAATTTGCACTGCTGAAAGTGCCATATGGGTTATATTAAGGCATTCATATAACATTTTTATTGAGAGTACGGCGGTTATTCAACTGGATCATAAAATAATTCGCCTCGGACGCGCATTGCATCATCTAAGTGGAACATGCAAGAACAAGCACTGCAGCTGCTTCAGAAAAGAAATAAAGCAGAACAAAAGGCCAGTAGAAAATGTGCCCAATCTCGAGCTAACTGGCACGTTTCTACAGTTCAATAGTACTATAAAATGTTGTAAATATAAAATTTAGTAGTTTAGTTGTAAGACCTGTGCTAAACTTGCGGGAAGAGTGTTGTAGCGGGAAGAGCCTTGTAGTTTGATATAAATTTCCAACGTTGCTATTAACATTTCTAAGAAGGAAACCCGGATTCATCTAAAAAAAACATTTTAGATTTTATAATTGTTTAAAATAAATAAAAGTTCTCACGCTCTAACAAACTGCATATCTGAAGTACACGATCTTGTCTAAATTGCCGTATAAAACCATGCTCAGGGACACTCCATATTCATAGATATTTTCCATTTTACACGGATTAGTGCAGAATCCTAAAGTTTCACGGTTTTCCGACATATTCCATATGACCTGAAAAAGTGAAAGGATTAACTAGGGTAATAGAAAGTGTAATGCCCAATAGTGTTATGTTTTTAATAAGAGAGTATGCTTATGATGATTCACATCTGAATAACAAACTAGCCAAGCTGTGCTGTGGTTAAGATATATCTTATTTTCAACACTGCAGGGCGCCGGCACGGCCACGCTCTTGATGGTGACTTTCCAAATGTGGCAGATGTCTCGAAAGCTTCTTCATGGAGCTCCTCCTCCAAGAATGCCTGTGACGGTTAACTACTGTCCTGGGAACGTCACTTGTTTATCGGAATATGTCAACGATACATTACGTGCTGAGGATCATGTGTAAGAATATTCTAGGACATCCGCTATATATAAATAATGCATGCTCTTTGAAAATTGTCAACGCTTATTTGTTCCAGCATGGTGAGCTGCGAGGCACTCACCGTAATCTTACGCGAAATATTTTGCGACTGGCAAATCTGAGCAAGTTTCGCTCGCGTAGAAATATAATGTACACTGGAAGACTAAGCATGACCAGCTGACAGTTTCAACTCATTCATGTCCTCAGGAAAACGTGTTGCTGAAAGTTCCATCGGGGAGGCTTGCTGAGATAGGAAACGATTGCATCGTTCTCGTTTTCTTTTCGTTTGTTTATCTGTTAAGGCCGCTTCGCTTGCCAGTATTTGCACGCTCTTCGCCTGCGTAGGCATTGCAGTGAAGTAATTTTCACGTTCACTTGCTCGCTTTCACCAAATTAATTTGTTTACGAAAAAAAGAAACAAAACAATAAAGCAACAGGCGTAACCAAGACCGGAATGAGATTAGAGAGCGGCTGTCGTTAATGTGAGTCTTTCAAACAAACCCGTGAATGTGCACGTTTCTGGCAAGTGTTAACAATATGGCTCAATATTTGTGGTGTTTAGGGTCTGCTTGCTTTTCAACCTAAAAATAGAACACAACTTTGCTACCACCTGCAAATAAATTTGAAGTTTGCAGTTATCAATTTAACATTTATTTTTTCATGTATAATAATGATGCATTCCTATACTGATTTTTCTTTTTGTAAACGACCTAGACGATGCACAAGCGACAGGAACCTGCGTTTACACTGTTATACATAACTGAAAAGCAGGTGACCCTAGATAGCGGAATATACATTAAGGCGAGAATTTGCAAGCTATTACTTTGTGCACTGTACCGCAAAAACGGGCAACGTCTGGTTTCCTAAATTTGATCCAGCAAACGGGAGTAAATACATTGTTAAAGTGACGAATATGCTCGGTGAGGGCACGTTGTCGTTCGGTGGACTTTTGCGGGCGGAAAACATACCACGTGGGCTTCGGCTAAGACGCGTAAAAATGTGTACAGGAAGAAATGTCAGAATGATTTATTCAGATTCATTTGGGGGATTGCTTCTTGGTGCATTCTTTCAAAACAATTCGTCGTTGGAGCATTTGTTATTCCAGAAACAACTACAAAGGAATGTAGAAACCAGAAAATAAAACGTACACCTGTGTTATGCGTAATAAAAATGCAATTGCATGGATAAGTGAGGCAAACAAATATATGAATTAATTTTTGATATCTTAAATGAAGCTACAACCCTGAAAACACAAAACACGTCCTCCAAACAAATTTTTGTTTTACTTATTGCAAAAATATTTTTTCTTTATCAGTCCGTTACATTTATAGGTGTGAGACAGGGTGGGGAGGGGAAGGGGTGATTATATCTAATGAAAACAAGAATAAAAGAATAGGTAGATACTAATACACCCAATAATCGTTCAGCGTAACACTCGGCGATGAAGCAATTGAGGAGATCATTCCACTGGACGACTGTTTTGGGAAGAAAAGAGCACACAAACTGAAAGGAGCCGACGGTGTAACGATTAATTTTGGAGAAATGAAAATGCTTGTTTTCACCTTACCACCAAATCTTTCACGATTTCATTGTCGGAAGAAGAAGCGATGACTTTGGAGTTTGAGTAGTGTACGTCTTGGTAAGATAACAGATATTTAAGCTCAAACGCATCCACATATATCTTTATGATTTACATGTGGGGAAGTTCGTGATGGTCCGCGAGGAGCCGGACCTGTTTTATATTACGGTTCTTGAAGTGCAAACGAGTATAGTGCTGAATTCTGCTGGTCGATATATAGCGCATTCCAAAATACGCGGGAAAGGCAAAAATATACTCCGTGGAACCCGCTCCGAATGGACGAACGAAAGAGAGACTTGAATTTTCAAAGCGACCCATCCGAGAAGGTTTGCTGTTCAAAATGGCTGCTGGTCGAACTTCACAGGCAAACCAACGCCTAAGCCGACTGAGGTTTCTGACGACCAGCCACTATTGTCCCTGTTTAGTTGCGAATAGCACGCGGCACAGGCCGGGCGCGGAATCCAAACCGCGGAGCACGTGTCACAAATAACGAGGAAGACTTCCGTTTTCGCCACCGTCAAATATTTTTCGGCCGCCTTGAAGCGGTGCGGTACGCACAGCGATAGTAAACTTTGTAGCTCAGATTGCTTGTAAGACTTTAATAAATACAAATAGAAAACAAACCGACACTTGCACGGTCGTTGCCTAGAAAAGGTAAACGATCTGTTGCGGCCAAATGACAGGCCTAACCTCGCGTCTGCTTCCTTCGGATATTCTGTCGTTCTTTTTCTCGTCCTTCGTCTCACGATCACAGATGTCAGCGATAACGATTGTCCACGCTCCAGTCCTAGTTCTGCACCCCTGACCTACGCGAAGTAGGGGCGCTTGGGCCGTAACGATTGCGCGTAAACTACCGACGTGTCCGAACACATCCAATCCGACAGCCCGGCCGGTCAGGCGACCTGGCCGCTCATGCACAGAAAAGCGTGATATCTCACGGATCAATCTTGGTGGGGTTGGAGGCGCTCCACGGGGCAGGCGCTGCCACCAATCTACGAACGGAAGGTGACCAACGGGAGCCGGATCTGCTCTCCGAAGATGCGCGCTTCAAAAAGGGCCCTTTGGAGCGCTCCATATCTGCGAGCGAAATTCACCATGGACGAGAAGTAGTACAAAATGACTTATTTAAAAGAACATGGGTAGAAATAAGACGTGTATTAAGTGCGGTGAAGGAAGCACGAGTAAGGAAGTTTACATCTTACGGTACCACCGTAAATATGGTTATTCCACTTGGCTTTCCAACTAGTGGTTTCAGTTTAATTGCTGGCCGCCAGGGTATTAAGACAGCGTCACGGGTAACTTGTCTGCCGGTCGTCTAACCTCTGAAAGGCGCCTGTACCACACCATGATTTTAGTGTTGCATGTTTCCACCAACAAAAAGCAAAATCAATCCACACTTGAATTATTTAACTCGTTTTTTTTTTCGTATTCTGCGTTGTGATTCCACGATTACTTACACCATGCGCATCATTTAGACCAAAAAAACATGTAAGTCTAAAGGTTTTTTTTTTAAATCCCTTGAAACTTTATGTACCGCATGAAGGAGTGCGATTCGACTGCCACCTGAAAACATAAAACTACTGCATGCTTCAATTATGTAAAAAAACATAAGTACGCGTTAATTTTCAAGATGCGGCAACTAGACACTGCCGTGTGTTTAAACTTGCTCTTGGAGAACAATTAGGTTTGGATAGCTCGTGATGTGACACGGTAGAGCTGCGGCGTCACAGGAGATTATGTATCTCGTATAATCCGTTTGAGCGGGGCTGTTTCTCGCAATTAGACGATTCACTTGTGCGGGTGTTAATATTATTCCCATATTTCCTGGACGAATGGATGTACAGGCTATTTAAAAACCCTGCGCGTCTACGTTCGGTGAAACAGGCAGACAATTCAATAAAAGCGGATGGACTTATTTAAAAGGAAGAAATTACGTCGTAACTTCAAACTTCCATAGTCACTGCAAATTCACGAAACGAAAGTGGTGCTTACCACCATGCATTATATTTGCGGTCCTCAGCGATTGAGATTGTGGCAGCAGCCGATGAGAACCCTGAAAAACGATTTGCGAAGCAACAGCGCCAAGGTAATAAGTCCACGCCCTCCGTTTGTCATATGCCCCCCCCCCCCCCCCCCCCAGCGACATTAACGGCCCACTCACATTCTTGAGGCAAAGTATTTCCTGGGCCTCGCCATTAAGCACGTATTTTTGCGTACAACACCATTATCATATTTCTGTGAGCTTTGCGGGAGAGTGGACTCAAACGCTCTTTATGTTAACAGTTCGTATATTGCTTCGGTAGGTACTCTAAAAGTAGTATATTAGGGGAGGAAGTACAACCCGTGTTATTGATCCTCAGTGTAATGCACCACGAATATTCTATTTTTGAAGTATTTTATCTGACCTCTTCACTATAGTAAGTTACAGGTCAAGAAGGTAGCGGCAAATGCCCTTCAAAGGGAATCATATATCCCTCTGCCACCTCCGCATCCCAAAGGCTCCCATCGCTTCCGTGACATTCACTGCCAACGCGCGAGGTGGGTCTTGCCTTCCTGTACAAATTTGCTTTATCTTTCGACTTTGACTTATTATCGTGAAAGCCACGAGAGGTAGATTAGAATGTTCCCCCTCCGCTGGAAACAAATACGACTTTCGGTGATTAGGTTCCCCCGCCGATGGATACAAAGGCTGCTTTAGGAGCTCGGTTCCCATTCCGATGAATAAAAAGGTCGTTTTCTCAAAAAGTGGGATCGGAGACAAGTTGGCATCACTCTGTAGCTAATATCTATCCAGTGAAGCGGTAGAAGCAGCGTTTCCAGTGAACTCTTCCTTCGACTGCGGAGGGATTTGAAACGGGCGCATCACGCTTGTGGGAGGAGCTTCTCCTACCTTCTTGACTTGTGACCGAATATAGCGAAGTTCACATTCGTGTACGTATTGGGAAAAGCCATAAGTTTTAGTCATATCTTTGTTGCAATTCAAAAACTTTATCAGCGATACGGACGTCATGTTGTGCCCCCAACCCCCTCCCCACCTTGAGATGGCGCAAGCCATCAACTCGAAAGCCTAGAAAGAAATTTAAATATAGCAGTTACCAACTTGAGCTGCAGGGAGCATCTTCGAGCTAAGCTTAAAACATTTGTGACTACGTTTTTTTGTTTTTTTGTTTCTCGTAGAACTGGTATTGTCTGCATAAAGAGCAGCATCCCTGGGAGTAGCTCAAAAGGTTTAAATAATACGGGGGTAGATAGTTCTTTGTAAAATGGTGCTTAGATTTAGTGTAAACGTCCGTGTACAAAACTGGTGACCAGTGAAAGTACTTCCCTTTCTTCCGCTGCTCTACATCATTGTTTTTCACAGGAGAAATCGTTGCGAGTGAGGCGAACCTCTCAAACGAAAAAAAAAAAAAACTGAGAGTGTATTATTTCCGCTTATGATAAAGCTGGTCTTCTCAGTTGTAGAAACGACAATGATGACTACTCGCACGGTGAAACATGAACACGAAACGCCCAATCAACCGGGAAAGAAAGACGCTATTCTTGGAACGGAAAATTATGAAAGTTCATATTTCATTTTTACGACTTCAATGTCGGAGATGATAGTTTTTTTCGTGTTTTAAAGAAAATAGATGATATCTATCAAAGTCACCATTTTGAAAGAGAGCCACGAACAAATAACTTTTACTTTGCATAAATGCGCAATTACAACTTTGTGAAAGTCAATATCATTTAAGTGATGAAGTTTGCAGGAACACATCTGCTGATATGTGTAATGAGCCTTCCTCAAGTTCACATGTACTGGTAGCGAGGCATGAATACCACATTTCTGGCGTTGATACAACTAATTTTATAAACATTTATATAGGCCAACGTCAGACCAGCTAATGACTGCCAGTCTGAGCGAACAGTAAATATGATCATGCTTGAAAAGCAAGGCTACTTGAAGTGCCAAAGCTTAGCAAGCGGAAAGATAGCTTCGGCCATGTTTCAGAATGTGCCCAACCTGACAGCGGCATGCAACACTGAAAAAGACCTGCAAGAAAAACAAAAAAGAACTGTAGTAAAATGCATGAAATGCAATGTTTCTCTTGGCCTGGAAGCAAATAATTGCTTTTATAACTTCATAACCCGCAGAATAATGTCCAGAATAGTGGACACCTATCCCTGCACAAAAGTAACCAAACTAAGTATATATCTATGTTAAATCAAAACCGAAAAAAAAAATTCAGAGTTGCTCTCAGTGACCCACATCAGTAATAGAGTCCAGCGACGGCTAGCCATGCTTGAGAAAAGGCGCCAGCCCAAAATGAACCCTGTTTAGCCGTGAAGGTGAGTCTTTATTGGACCTATCTTCAGCGCAGAAGAAGGTTCGGAAAGGACCTAATCCTCCTAATCTTGTAAGTGACCGTTCCTTATACCACTTATTTTGAGTTGGGCTTTTCTTTATACTTTTTTTCAACATTAAAGATTATAACATATTAAACAAAGAGGCTTCCTTACTGTAGAGTGGGTGGTGCAGCGGGTACATATTAAACATTCTGGGACCCCTTGCTCGGAAATGGTGGTTTTAATTTATCATAAAAAAGTCAATTTTTGGCAACAAATGTAACAAGCTCCCTAAGCCTGGCAGAGTTCGTCATACAAGCGATACGTTGCAAATGTATTTCACAACATAAATTCGAATTTACTTTTTTAAAAGATTATCAATATAAAGATACAGAGACTCGATGGTAGCTTAAGATACAACTGCAATACACTTCTATTGTAGTACTGCCTAACTCTGCTATATAGGAGATGTCCCTTATATAGGCAACGATTCGTTAATGAAAGACGAGTGTAAATAAGCCATTTTATAATGTGTCCCAAATTGTGTGGCTACTCGTCCCCGCACATATAATTGATGGAGGTACCGTTCATACCAGGAGTCATTTTCCTCGTCTCAAACTCAATCGTTTATATATAGGTCTAAAGATTTTAATGATGACTCAATAATGTATCACGTCCTAATTATTCCAGTAATAGCATGTATAAAGTTTATTGATACATTTCATACTGTGTTGAAAATTCCAAGTAATAGGCAGAAAACACGCAGGTTTGCTTGGCTTGCTGCAATAATACAACGAATATATGTACATTAAAAAAATCAGATCAAATATAACCGATACAATATTGCCGCGGGCGCAGCCGACCAAGCAGGCAGCACGCCCGTGGCGTAAATAAAGAAAAAAAAAGCGCCCGTGGCGTAACGGTTATTGTGGTTTTCTTCCACGCAGAAGGCCAGGGTTCGATTCCTGGCCGCGTCTACGCATTTTCGTTGACGCTGTGATGTTCTGGTAAATTTGAGAACCGTCTTGCTGATTCGAGGTTAGATTGTTCTCCGCACCGAGCCTTCTACCTCGAACGTTCCAGAAGCCTACGCGTGTACAAGAAAGGCTCCGCGTGGCAAGCCGCAGTCAGTTTTCGCCCCAGCGTTCGACTCCGCTGACACGCCGACTTCGACACCCACAACGCTCTGCGTTCTTCTGTTCCCTTTTTATTTTTGGGCACAAGTTTGCCCAGTTAAACGTTTAATTTCTTCAGTTATTATCGCCTCATCAATTGTCATTCGTGACAATATCCTATTACATTATCTCCGGCAAACCATAGGTGCTCCTCTAGTTCAGATAAATGACCTCTTAATTTATTGTCTAGACACGCAGTAATGTGAAGCAAAATCTAACCTGAAATTTGAACATCGCAGTTTTTATTTGTTGCAGATCGAGTAGTGCCTTCTTCCTTTCTCAGATGTCATCGTATTGGAGCAGCCTCATCAGCGCCATTTTAACTATTGCAATAGGACTTGTCATCAGCCTCTTAACAGGTAACTATGCTTAAATATGATATAAATACAGATCTCTCAAATACAAAGCCAAATAAAACCACGCACAAAGCACTCTGCTCACTCATTTTAGTATTAACTGACCTCTAGGTGTCATTTGGAAAACAACAGGCTCTCGAGCAGGGACTCAAACCGAAAAATAGAACGTTTTGGTTACGGTCACGGTTACCATTTCCTCTTAATATCGGCTTTTTGTCCTTCTTTTTTTTACGGTTTTAATTTTCATGGTTTTTGTCACCGGTTACACGTTCCTACAAATCGTTTTTTTTTTCTCGTTTTTTTTTTCAATAATTTGCTTCATTTGCTAATGTAGTCCCAGATATCTAACAACGGGAAAACATTGGTTGCGGGTATGTGTATACATACCGAAAACCAATTTAAAAATATAAATGCTTCACCGTTTTTAAAAACGGTGAAGCATTTATAGACGTGAAATTTTATTTGCGTTTCTAGCATTATGTTTTCTTTTGCTGTTAGCGCCTTGTGTTAACTGTAGCGTCTTGGTATATGTGTGCATTGCGTTTGGTAATTTTGTGGCTAGTATTCTTTAACCTGTGCCTCAGCCTGTGCCTCAACCTGTGCCTTAACAAACAGATGCATCTTTAATGTGTTGGTTATTTTGTTTATAGGGTACCAATAAGTAGACCTTCGTGGCCGTTTATGGACACTACCAGAAAATAAAGTATTATTACTAGTATTTTTATACCGCCTTCAAATATGTCTGCCTCCAGCGAGCGATTTGCCTCTTAGCCGTAGATTAGCAGTTTAGCCAGTGCAGTGCAACCCCTAGCCTGGGGTCTTTAACGTGCATCACGCAGTAGTGATACACTACCGCACGCCGGTACGATGCTCATCCAGATCGAAACGGGCAGGGGTGGGGATCGAGCCCAGGATCCTGGGTTATGCAGCACGAGCTTTCACTCCTCGTGCTCCGAGCTGGCGTGCGCTAGACTACTTAACCACCGACCCCCTCCAATAGTGGGACATTCAAAATAACAACTCTAAAACGTCTTTGCACTTGTAATTGGTCAAACGTTGCACGTTTCTAAGCTCAAACAAGTGTTCACTGCATTACGTTGTATTGGCTCGCTCTTTTCAACCACTGCTTTAAAAAAGAAAAAAAAATATATATATATATACAGGGTGTTTTACGAAAGGTGGACAAATTCGATATTGCGAAAACTACGCTCCGCAACAAAAAAAAAAGGCTTGTGTCGTTTTGGTCCTGGATCAGGGGCTATTTAGGAAAATTATTAATGTCCGCGATAATTAGGTTGTTAATTATTTTTTCCTAATTAACTTTTTTATTATTGTGTCTAAGGGCATGATCTCAAATAGAAAATTGCTCAGCATCATCGAAAAACACAAAATCAACAAATTGCGGAATGATAGAAGCCAGCGCAGCATTTTACCGTTTTCTGAAAAACCGCACAAAAAACCCGTCGAATTTGTGCGGTTTTTCAGAAAGCAGGTAAAATGCTGCGCGTGGCTTCTATCGTTCCGCAATTTGTTGATTTAGTGTTTTTCGATGATGCTGAGCAATTTTCTAATTGAAATCATGCCCTTAACACAATATTAAAAAGTTAATTAGGCAAAAATAATTAACAACCTAATTATCCCGGACTTTAATAATTTTCCCAAGTAGGCCCCTTTACCAGGACCAAAACGACACAAGCCTTTTCTTGTTGCGACGCGTAGTTTTCGCAACATCAAATTTGTCCACCTTTCGTGAATATATGTTTGTATATATATATATATATATATATATATATATATATATATATATATATATATATATATATATATATCCGGGTGTTAAATATTAATTCGAACAGATCTATTGGAAAAAATCCGTAAAATATACCGGAAGGGTGACATCATATAGGTTGCTAACCTTTGTGATAAGTCGGATCATTAACTAAACTGCCTTAACTCATTTTTAATTAGTAAATAAAATTATATGGTTTCAATTTGGAACATGTTGAGCATAGTTGAAAACCACTATATTAGTCAAATAAAGAGCGACTTGAACTCCTGGAACACTCGGGGCGCACCAAAGTTACCAATCGTGCAGCACGCGCAAAGCAAATCCACTGCTAGCTTCGAGCGTGCTGAACAAGTGGTAAGTTTGGTGCGCCCGAGTTTCCCACGAGCTTCTGGTCGTTCTAAAATTGATTGATATATTGGTTTTGATTATGATAAGCATGTTCCTAATTGAAACCATGAGATTATTTACTAACTAAAAAGTTCATTAAAACGTTTAGTTAATTATCCGACTTATTGCAATGATTAGCCACATATATGATGTGTCCGTGGCAGTGTATCTCACCTGCCGAAACTGTATTAGTGCAGCCTCTATGAAACCTTTGTAATTAACCTGTTCGAATTTAACACACACACACACACACACACACACACACACACGCACACGCACACGCACACGCACGCACACACACACACACACACACACATATATATAGATATATATATATATATATATATATATATATATATATATATATAGGGGCGACGCTGATTTTTCCTCTTGGCTATATGAAAGTTCGCCAACCCTCTTCCTCGCCTTTCTTGCTATGTTTATTTTGTGTAATGCATGTTTTTGTTGTTACTGCTTACTTTGCGGGACTACAGAAAAATTCTGCCAAGTTCCCTCAATCGTCACCCTGAAGAAGAAAGGACTCCTCTCGAAACGTCAAAAAACCTTTCCTTGTTTCTGGATCAGTCCATGGATCTTTCTTCTCTATATATATATGTTCTGTATACTCCATGTTTTACGTAAGAGTAACATTATTTTTAAAAGTAAACAACTTGAACTAAATACATTACTCCTTCAATAATTCCTTGTCTGCCTCGGTGAATGTAAGTACATGAGAGTAAAGTTTTGATTAGATATTTCGGGGGATCGGTGACTGAGTGAATTACCTAACACCAGCTCGGAGCACGTGGAGCGAAAGCTCGCGCTGCAGAACCCAGGAATCCTGGGTTCAATCCCCACCCTGCCCGTTTCGACCTGGATAAACATCGTACCGGAGTGCGGTCGTGTATCACTACTGAGTGGTGCACGTTAAAGACACCAGGCTAGTGGTTGTACTGCACTGGCTAAATTGCTCATCTACAGCGAGTAACTCCTCGCAACTTCGAAATGACTGACCAACTACACGCTGTATTAATATTCTAACAACACCCAATTAACCCTTAGATATTTAATTACCAAATGGGAACACTCTACTTTTTGGCATTTTGTTTTAGCCATTATGTTTCAATCAAAGATTTACAACCCGTCGTTTATAAACGCCAAAGCAGTTGAGCGACTTAAATAATAATAATTTATCTTCGAGTTACTTCTTAGCGAACTTTTGGCATTCACGGTAGAGGGAAACCGGAATTAACTCGGAATAAGCGCGCTAAGGGCGGAGATATTTGAGAGGCATTCAGAGACAAAAAAGGCGTCATGGCGTGACACGTAGTGACGCCTACATTGCTGTCATCACGCGACCAAAATCTTTGAACCAATTCCAAATCGGCTGACGGTCAGCTCCCCGTGAGCCAATCTAAAATGGAGAGTCATCGCGTGGTTGTCGTAGGTAGGAAATTGATTGTTATTATATGCGTCTTTCATTGCAATAACTGGCGCTCGTTGTTTTCAATGATACCTTTCACACTGGTGATGCAGATCCTTGGGCTTCAAATAAGAGAATGAAGTAAAAAAAACTGCTGGCCGTACACTAATGGTTGTTACTAAAAGATCAGCCCGGAAACCGCGTTGCATGCTGTACGATGGCCTTGTAGAAAGCTTTTTCAAACGAAGAAAATGTAGATACGGTTCTTCATTACATCAATGTACAAAACAAATGTCACCCAGCATCGTCGACTTACGCCACTCAACATCCCCAGTGCCGTGTGCATGCTCGTGGTTCGTTCGTTTGAACCTTTAATCGGCTTAGCTCGGCAGGATATGTTGAACCTCTTCAGCGAAGAAATCCTGAAGCCCTTTTAACGAAAGACTTCAAAAAACGGCTATTCTCGCATATGTAAGCATGAACCTGGAAGCTAATGTGAGAGAGATTGCGAGAGCCTCTGGAGTTAGCCAGTCGTTGGTTTGGAGAGTGCTTTCGGAAAACAACCTTCACCCTTACCATGTATGCCTCCACCAGGACTTATCCAGAGGACCTTGAAAAGCGCCTATATATATTTTTTTTTTTGATTGGGTGACCAGTCACACTGGCCACGTGGCAGACTTTTCTAACAGTGTTGAAAGGACAAATAAGGCAAAATCGTGCATAAATGGAAATGGGAATCTGCACCACGCACATTACTGGTAAGACACAAACTCATACTGGCTCCACCTGCAAAAACACCAAGTGAAGTGGTCGGTGAACGTGTGGTGTAGTATATTTGATGGTCGCATTGTTATCCCTTATTTCATTGAAGACATACTTAATGGAAAAAGCTACCTTGACGTCTTCCTAAAGGAAGTTGTGGACAAATTAATTTCAAAGCTTTCTCTGAACAATCTTAACTCAATGTGGTTTCGACACAACGGTGCATCACCACACGCCTGTTCGAAAGCAGTCCGGTTCCTTGACACAAACTTCCACCGACAATGCATTGGACGTGGCGGACCAATGCTCTAGGACTCCAAGGTCGCCAGAGCTATCTCCACTGTATTTTTTTTTTTGGGGGGGGGGAGGAGGAGGCTACATTAAAGACCAAGTTTATGCCACCAAAAGAAAAAGCCTCCCAGAGTTCATACAAGGGATTGTCGGCGCTTGTGCGGATGTCCCACAAGAAATGCAGCTTCGAGCAATGTCCGCTATGAAAGATTGATTATTGGTGTGCATTGCCATGGAGGGCCACATATTTGAACATTATTCGTAGAGCACTCGTGCTTTGTGAAATCAAAGCTTCATTGAAGTCAATCAACCAAAAAGTAATTGTTGTTAACAAGTATCGTGACCACTGCAGGAGCGACGTTCAACTAAGCACAAACGACATTGCATGTGTGTCTTTTAGAAATGAACTATAAAAAGGAATAAGCTGAATTTGATGAGGAAATTTCGATCGTGCTTGTGCGCAAGTGGAGAAGAAAAACCTACAGTGCACAACTATCTTAAAGGAGCTGTGAAACAGCTTCAGTGCTTTACTTAACTAATGTGGGAGTTGCTGTCTCGACATTTCTGATGTAAATAACAAAAAAACCGCTTTCGCCTGCATGTCCTAGTTTTTATTTTAAAAATGGACAAAGATTGAGGTCTTCGGCGCCTCTCAACTCCTTCACTAACTTCCGAGTCACGTGCGCTGTGACGTCAATGGGGAAGGCGGGGGTTCCGGTGAAGCCCTCTCTTTAGAGCCATCAGTGAGCGGCGAGAACTCATCCGCTCGCGACCGCGGGACCACGTGCTGGCGGGCGCAGCTGGCGCAGCGCGAACAATATGGTGAAAGGAGGAAAGTCTCATCCGGGTCCGGCCATACCCGTCCGGCCCTGTCCGCCCTCCTACTCTGGCTTCTGGCGGCTGTTCCTTCCGCTGCTGACGGTTTTGTGGACCTAGGATAGATGGCGCCACTGAAACTCAGTATAATAAAAGTTTTGTCGGGGATAGCAGGTTTTTGACGCATTTATATTTATGTTGGAACGACAAGATTTATAGAAAAGTTACCTTTTATCGAGCAGGTATTCGCACAACTTGCTATCTTTCTACAAGATTCCCCATTGACGTCATGCCGCGTGTTTCTGATGGCCGCCGCTCGCGGCTGCAGGTCGAGGATTATTCTAATTTTTGCCTCGCGATTACGCGGCGGAATCGCAACATTTCGAAGGAAGAAGGTGTGTTTTCTGTCCTTTGTGACAAGGTGAACAATGTCGAAAGTAGAAAACGCCAATTCTTTCAACGTTAAAATCGTTGCACAGCTCCTTTAAGTATATCAAAGCAAAACACACAATGAAATCTATGAAGTATAGCGTGTTCGCGAGCACTGACACCAGACGCACCGCGACGACTTTCGATTTATTACCCACTCGAACAAGGCCGCTGCGGGAGCGGGCCCTCAGCCGATTTGGGATTGGTCCAAAGGTTTTGTTCATGTACTGACAGCAACGTACGCGTCAGTACACGTCACGTCTTGGCGTATCTTCCGGAGCAAAACTAATTCCTCCCTTAGCGCACTTTTTCCGAGTAAGTTTCGGTTTCCCTCTGCCGTGATTGCCGAAATTCGCTACAAAATAACTCGAAGTAAATGCTTTTTTGAGATTACTCAGCTGTTTTTGTTTTTATAAACGACGGGCAGAAAATCTCTATTTGAAACTTTGTACTGAAACAAAATGCTAAAAAGTTAACTGGTGTTTTGTGGTAATCCTGAAAATATAATGCAGTTATTGCAAATTTTCTTTAGTTAAGAAATACTGTCACTTTGACATGAAACATCCCGTATATATATTTCAGTGATATACGAAACGTCAATCTATAACCTCTGGCATTTGTTTCCTTTCTGTGTTGTTTCAAAATCGTCACTGGCGACAGATTTCAGACGAAACGAATACCAGGTTTTGTTTTCCGCCAGCTCTGCATGATGGTCAATTTACCTTGTTTCTTCATACTGGCTACTGCGGTCAGAAACATCGGTGGTTTTGAAAGAACCGAGTTGAATGTACATTCGACAGTTCCAGCGAGCAGTGGGAGACACTGCTGTCCAGCTCCCTCCCTCAAGATCAGCTCTTGCTGGTGGAGAGGGCCGATCGAGCCAGGACGGCACATGGGTACCTGAATTGAGGATCCACCCCACAGCGTAAAACGCTTAATAAATATGTTTTGTCCTCCTCGCAGAATTCTAACTTAGAGGTAATACCCTGAAGACGACACGTACTGAATACATGTAGCGATTGTGGGAGTGTAGCAGGTATAAAAATTGACTTTTTATTAAGAGCTCAGTCACTGATTTCAACTAAGCATTATTAATCTTATAATTAGATTGACCAAAAACATGATAACAGATGCACCACTCGCTGACGCAACTCTGTCGTATGGCCACAATATTTCAAGATCCCTTTCGGAGTCGTTTTTGAGAAAAACTAATCTTTCTATTTTTCCGTTAGTATCGGTTAATATTGGTCGCCGGTAAATAATGTTCAATTACGGTTACGGCTACGCTTTTTTTAAATTTCAAATAACGGTTTCGTTTCGGTTATGGTTACTAATAAAATGTCTTTCCTAAACGGTTTTCGGTTTCGCTTACGGTAACGGTTCGAGTCTCTGCTCTCACGTTGACGTTAAGTTTTTCAGATTATAAATACCTGACCACTTCTTAATCGCGTTATAATGCCTCTCAAATGTGAACATAAAAGGCAACTTTACCGATAACAATGTCGAATAGGGCGCACATTCTAGGGTCACACAATAATGAACATTATTTTATCCGCAGAATGTATAGCTGTCTCCTCACTGTTCAAAACACTAAAAAATTGCCAGATGTATTGCTGTGTACTAAGGAGGTGACGAAACTTTACACTCTGGCTATCGTCCCAATTTTTCTCACTAGTGTTACTTGTGATGTGCTCGATCACAACATAGAAGAATATTTAAACAGCCTGGAACGTATAGAATGTAATTTTGTTTTGCAACTAATAGAGTGTATGCGAGAACTGCAACGTAACGTATAGATAAAACATAGGCAGACTTTCGCGATATTTATTTTACTTCCTAAAGTATTCGGCAAGATACCTATAGTTTCTCGCCCTTAAGTTGAATAAGCAAAACTATATTAAAGATTCCTGTGGCAGTGTTCTTGGGACACATGCTCTTTTTATGAATCCGCATATTGCATCCCTTATTAGTGTCCCGCATCCTACATTCGACAGTTCGAGTCTGACTCTGTGTATTACTGAGCTGAATTTCACCGAAACGTTTTACACATATAAAAGCCAACCTTAAAGGCCGACGACCAGTCATAAAGGAGAAAGCTCTTCCTTGGTTCAATATTTCCATTCGAGAAAGAACAAGACCCCCCCCTTTTTTCTGCGGGGTGTAGCAGAGAGACTCACTGCTGTGGACAGAGGACAAAAGAAGAGCGGTAGAGGAGTGGAGAGACGGACACGGGGTACCGGTTTTCTTCCCGGCAGAAGAAGATTCTTTAACCGCCCTTAACCTAACTGGCGCAAAACATTAAACAGCTCATTAATTATTCGAAACCTAACTCGTTTCTTTCACACACGCACATAGTTATATCTTAGACTTATGTGCAGAAATTCCTTCACAACGTCTTCGTGTGAAAAATATCTCCGCATTCATTTTTCTGGCGACTTCTCATGAAGCACCCATTTAACAGACATTATAACCAGCACTAATCGCTTTCTCGCATATCGTCGACTCATTTTATAACGGATACCATTATCACTAACCAACTAGCAACGAACACTACACAGGTCTTTAGATTATTCACAATACACCAACGCCCGATAAGCTTATTTTACTCTTATTGAGATGGAAATAAGCATGCCCTTCTTTCTGTATCGTACAAACGATTAACGTCCATTGACAAACTGGTTGATTTACATTTCAACCGATCGTATTTTGCGCGAATTAATTCGTGAATGGAGTTCACCCTATTCTTTTATTCCAGTTCTATCAGTTTTTTCCATCTTTACGTGAAACATAGTGTACAAAAATAACCTGCCTAAAACACTGGGACTCAAAATCAAAATAAATTATTTAGAGGGTACATAGCTCACTATTTTAAGAATAAATTATACTGAAATCACGCACATGTCTGGTGTAATTTTGTTAATGTCCTATTATGTTGTTTGTTTGCTGTTGTTAACATATTGATTCGTGCTTCTTTAGTTTACTGATAACGTTGGAATGTTTATGTGTATTTTCTATTATATGGCGATATTCTGCATCTATTCACCATTTGTTTAATTCTGATGTATGCCCTGAATTACCTTAAATATGTTGATGACGATAAAAATTTGTGTGCCTCTAAATGACAAATATCGCTAGGTGCCACGAATGTGGAAATACCTGGTTCACAAACGTTACTTCTCAATGCGTAAGGATACGACAACGGCTATAATCAATATCCGTTTCTTTTGACACGAAGGTGGATGAAGGACATACAAGCAACACCTCCATCTGTCAATCGACGTGCTCCTTGTTTTTTGGAGGAAGGTCGGCTTTATCCCCTCCGAGGAAGACATTCCCGTATTTACTATTTTTGTCACTCGAAAAGTAAATAATTTTTGACTGCTATAAACGTAAATAAAATAATTATTTTTGCCATTCTAGAGTGTCGTGAACACACCTCGATATCTTAACGATGTGTTTTATTTCTGTATTTTGTTTTTGCAGATAAACCAATCGACATTGAATATAGCCTGCAAGGAAACAATCTACATGTTTCAAGCCCCAGATTTGAGCAAGGAAAAAGAAACCAACATTTAATTCGATGTTTCATGAACAAGCACCAACACGTCATTTGGTTGCGTTTCTAGTAAAAATATAATAAAAAGTGACTTTTTTTAAAATAACAGTTTTACCTTTTACGGATTAATATTTTACTTGTAACGCACAATCTTTAAGAGTGTGTGGACGATGCAGAACAAGGGAACTTTCGTCTTCGAGGATAGAGGCTTCGCCAAAGATTGTGCAATAGATATCATTACAGAATATTCCAACTTAACCGCTGCGTTTGGTATACTTCTGATGGGGCGAAGAAATATTAGAAAGAAAAGGCATAGTTCATTTCACTGCATAAAGTCATAATAAACAAGACATGAATTATTCTCCATTTGCGCCTTGATTAGTTCTTTTTTTCATGTATACACTTATAATAGGAAAAAATATTATAAATAAGTTTACAAAAAAAACATGAAAAAAAAATATTCTTTAGTCAGTTTAGACGATACATTTTGTCTGCAGTACTAAGGCAAAAGACCAGAAGGTCTTTTGCCTTGGTACTAATTGACACTAGGATGATCATACAGAGACTGAGAAGGACGTATATAGTAAATATACCTTCAATTGATATATTTAGAGTTGCATTGATTAATTACTTTTGCGAAAACATAGTAGGCTGAACTATATTTTTTGTATTTCCAGTAGTAGTGCATTGGTAGTCTTTTTATGTGTGTGCTCCTGTTTATGTTGTTACCGTACCTCTCTGAAATTCCTTCTGGGTAGTGAAAGATTGAAATAAATATAGAACAAAAAAAAATTACAACATTTCAAAAAGAACATAAAGTTGTGAGATTCATTTTATATAAACTGTGTATTTGAGACATTTCGTGTTTTACATATGCAGATCGCCTGCAACAGCTATCAGTAATGAGACGAATAGACGACCCTTAATATTAAAAGTAGAACGTTATCCCGAAACTATCAAAATGGAGAACGTAGGTTACTATGAAATTATATTCCGTCTTATACCGAGTTCTTTCGGACGACGCACAGTAGTTCCAGATGCAAGAGCAACTTTGCGACGTAAACTTGTACAGGTAACAAGCAAAAACTACTGCGCGAATGCGGCGTGCCCGGCTTTAATTGGCGATGCCGTTGCCACCAGCAGCGCGCGCCACATTGAAACAGTTTATTCGCAAATTCCTGACACTCAGTGACTTCAAGGTTACGAGTATAAGCGATTGGGTGGCGGAATGGCATGAATCCCTTTAAGGGGAATTCGCCTCTCGCCAGGTTGAAAGGATGTCACTAACTGGAGTGCAATTTTTTTTATTGTTCAAATCTGCTCAAGAAAGAGTAAAAGTGTGATAAAAGAATAAGATATTTGTTTTCTGTATAACTTAGCACAGGCAAACTAGAGATGAATTGAGAGAAAGAAGAGAGGGAGATAGAGTGAGGGAAAAATAAAAATAGTGTAATGCACCGAGTCCGGTGCTTTAAAACAGCATTCAGAGCTCACTATACACACTTTCATCTCTGAGCTGACAGTGTGATGGGAATGTTCGTGCTGATGGGAACGGTCATGCTTCTTTATTTCACTACGTGATCACGACCCCCGCCCGTTGCGACTCTCAGAAAGCAGGGTCCGGGGATGAAAGAGAGGCGCTTTATTGTTCCGGTGAGGATGTAACTCTGTCGCATATTTTGAGCTGAGAAATTGTTCCTTTCACCAGTCATGAAACGTCTGACACCGAGGCCTATCTTCACGAGATTGTGGAGGAAAATGATTTGGCGAAAATGTGAACACGCTAAACACTGACAATGAATCATTATGCCTGTAACTTTCACGAAACACGGACCTGCTACGAGAGGCGCACAGAACGTTGGAAGTGCAAGGAGTGTCGTCCAGACCAGCTAGAAACTTCACTACCACCTAGAATAATCCGAGGAAGAGTATCGCGACCGCCAGAGCTGGTGGCTTCGGTAAGCGACCAAATTAATTCCTTCTCCTCCTGCAAGGTTTGAATTCGACCGCTGCTGCTGAACTACACCCAAAGTGGGCTGACATGGATGCTGAAGGATTCAAGATATCCAAGGGGAAAAAAAGGACCAAGCCTGCCGAGGGAGGTCACCGTCAGCAAGATGTGCTCTATGCCACTTCAACCAAGACCCCCAGCGCTTTTCATCTGCCGGATGGATTTCAGTCTTGTACCTAACGAGTTACGAGTAACTGATTACTTGTAATCAGTTGCATTTCATTGCAACATGTTCACGCTTCAATAACTTTTTTCTGGAAAATCATTCACTGTATTACAATTGCCAATTTCATGTAATTAATTACAAGTAGTCAAATATATAAGATAAACTATAGCCCTGATATTGCGAGAAAGACGACGACGAAGGAGAGCAAGAACAGGAGTCTCAAAGACAGTTAAAATTTATCGATAAAAAATCCTGATTATATAGGCTTCAAACACCTTCACAAACAGAAAAAGGAAATAAAAGAGCGCAAAGAAAGAAACAACCTTTCCGGAAAGGTACGTGTGCAAAAACGAATATGAACGAATAACAACAGGTCTAAAAGGTGCGGGGGGGGGGGGGAGAAGGGGGTCAATCTTTTTGTTTAAACTTTTCAGTGACCTTCACCATGGGACTAGAGAGGAGCGTGTAGAAAAAAACTAACAGTAACAACAACAAGCAAACAGTAAACAGAGCAGCCTAAAAGTGTGAAGTATCCGAAAACCTATTCAACTCTATGTCCACAACGAGGAAGGGTTTATTTTTTCGTTTCCGTGCTGAACAATTCTGATGGATTATTTTACCTACTGTTATAATCTCCTCTTTCGGACAATACCACCATCGTGGATTGCCGTAAGGGTACAATATTCTGATACTCAATTAAATGTCTCGACACCTCCGTGAACTGATAATTGTTCACACCACGTTGATGCTCCGTCATATTAATTATGCATTTTTCTGTTTGTCCTATGTAACACAGACCGCAAATAAACGGAATTTCGTACATCACTCCAGATACATAATCGACCTCCATTTTGTTGTAGCGTGCCATAGCCTCCCCTCTACTCACAAAAGCCGGGTATTTCGACGACGGGGCCATAGAGTGCGCATTAGCAGATTTGGAGCTGGAGGATCTGGGAGCACTGAGCATCAATGTAGCATTTCTCGGGAAACCTGGACGTCAGCTCAGAGCTTTCGCAGTGGCGAGGACCCGAAACACACTTGTTCATTCGTGAGAAGTTTGTTTCGGCGTCTCTCAGAGCGGGTGCCAGTCAGGCTCTCCTCGTATTCATTGGACTGCCGCTCGACTTATTCCATTTCAGCGGCCGCTTCTCGTGGCGATCTGCCAGGCTTTCTCAGTTTATAGGAGGCTATGAACGTGCTGATTGTGCTATCGTGAGTATGAGTCATCGCGGAAGCACCGCCTGATTTCGGCAACTTTTTGCAGTACGTGCTTCGTGACAGGCTAGTTAGTAGCAGGGCTACACGCAATAAAGAGAGACAGCGCGCCTTGTTTGCCGAAGAAAACTTAACGTTTGAAGGAGCGCGTGAGGTTTTACTCACTCGGGAACAAGCGGCACGTGACACTTCACTCAGGCAGTCACGAGACAAAGAGACGTCCATGAACACGGTGAA